>JAFIRS010002057.1:0-257489 GCA_018342105.1 Gonioctena quinquepunctata | reverse complement strand
TCATAGTGGTGGGGGGAGAGCCAGAACCGGCTTAAATCTCCTACTGATTGACCCTTTAATAATGTTGAGGAGCTTGAAAATTCGATACGATTTTTTCCCAGAAATATTCCAGCAAATGTTTTGCGATCTATTGATTTGTTTTGCATTTTAAATATTTTCTGATCTAATTTATTTCATTCGTTGATAATTGTCAAAATATAATACATATGAGCCGATGGAAATTGGCAAAACTATCGGTACCACATTCAAATACGTTTAAAAACATTTTATTATTGCTTTTGAGATTTGGGTGCGTTTAGTGCATACATTATGGATACATTCTTTTGTTATTACTTGATCCCCTCAAAAATAAAAATCTATGTTCATATCACAAATATGCTTGAACGTGAACAAAGTTATGCGACATTGATGTGATTTTGATTAATTTATGAAAGTGTTCGGTATGAAAATTAAAAAAACATCGAAAATCATTTGTTTTTTCAAAAAAAGAACTTTTTCTTTGGAGGCAATGTTTTGGTATTCAGGCATAACTTTCAATTGTAAACATCTTTTCGTTATAACATTTTGCTGATTCTTTTGAAATAAGGGTACTTTACTCCTGTACAATTTTTATATATTTTGACCTACCCAGTATGTTGTTTGACTTGCAACGATTCTGAATCTTCTAATATGATTATGGCACATGCACCAACTTTTGGAAATATTTGTATTTTGTTTGTTAAATTAATTTTAAAAATTCCCATATGTTAAAGATTCAAAGGACCACACTGTATATTCTGAATAACATAATTGTGTGACAAAAAAAGTCATAGAAATCAAAAAATCAAACGGAAAGTATAACTCGGATAATTGAATGGTTCTTGTTCCCAGACAAATGATCATAGTTACTTTTGGAGGGAACATTTGACTACAAATCGTAATAATAGATCTAGTCAGATTTGCAATTTATCCCGTGGTGCAGTGTTTTGGGTGCCCCTCACCTTCTGAACTCATTGTATAACTATTAGACCAATTTACCTCACCATATGTAAAAACCCACCATGGCACATATGAGTATTAACGAAAATATTAAATTTGAATTATTTGAGGAACCTCTAAAATTTCAAGAAAGAGATGCAGCAATTGAAACATCAAGAACTACTGCACCAGGAAAAGGACCAGATTACCTATACAATCATTAAGCAACTACCAGAGCAACAATAATTCCACCAAATATTTTCAATGATTGGTTTGTCAATAGCAACTATGTGGAAAAACTGAAAGAAATAATAATATGTCCTACTTAAACCTAATGAAGAACTGCTGCCATCTTCCTTTAGACCAATCTTCCTTATGTCGTGTATAGCTTGTATCTTCTTCGATTTGTAAGGGGCATATTACTATGTTGACCTCTCCATATTGTGTATTGTGATGTACCGTGAATTATTGCAATTCATTTTATATTGGGGGCTAATACTATTCAAAGAAGTATATCATTGGAATACATTCATAGTACAAATGAATTTAATGGATGATCCACAATCATGACAAATCACTACTGCCAATCTATATATGTATATATATATATATATATATATATATATATATATATATATAAAGGTGAGTTTTCAATTCACAAAAGTCAGTTCATACATGACACATATTACAAACAAAAACATGTAAACCTGGTGTCTCAAGAAACGAATATGAAAATATAATTAATATATTCACTAATCGAACTATTCACATCAGAGACCATCTCAATCAGTTACACGGACCACTTATAACCCACACAGGCCTTCCACAATATGAAAATACAATTAATATATTCACTAATCAAACTATTTACATCAGAGACCATCTCAATCAGTTACACGGATCACTTATAACCCACACAGGCCTTCCACAATATGAAAATACAATTAATATATTCACTAATCAAACTATTTACATCAGAGACCATCTCGATCAGTTACACGGACCACTCATAACCCACACAGGCCTTCTACAAGGCATGATTAGGCCCAATCCAATTCAAAATATATATTTTCATCTAGCTTCCACGACTTTTCGGCGATTCCATAACCTGCAAAAAGTTTGCTGACGATATTTGTATTTTTACGGCGAGGGAATCTTATGATGATTGCGTTGTAGCATTGCAAGATTTAAGCCTGAAAGATTTGGTATCATGGTATTCACTAGACATATAGTGCGTACGCTTGAAGCACATTTTCTTCAATCCAGAAATTGCTAGCAGCTCTCCGGAAGTGTCTTTATAAAATAGTATGACTAGAGATATTTACTTCCACATACATAGAGATCAATATGTTTTTGTTTCAGAAAAATTTCATGCTATGAAGATGTGGACACCTCTATTCGAATTGGACGATTACATGTTTTTGTTTCGATCAATATGTTTCTGTTTCAGAAAAATTCCATGCTATGGAGATGTTGCCACCTCTATTCGAATTGGACGATTACAAAAATTGCCTTCAAAATGGAAACATATATTGCAAAATGATGGCTGAACTTCAGAGTAATGCAAAGAACAGCGACGTGTGGAGGTATATTGAAGTAAGTTCTTGATTTTCAGATTTAGTCTAGTGCCAACAATCACTAAATAAAAAGTCGAAAATGCAGACGCACGTAATCGCTTCCATATGAGTTTGAAAGCCATTAAGTGATAAATGTGCGAAGATTTTTATTTATAAAAACAGTCATTATTGACATATGCGTGGGACTAATCACAACTCTAAAACACCCTATTTCAGAAAAAAATATTTTCATCAGATGTGTGAACCATCTGAACTGCTAATAAAAATACAGGCAATGTTATAAATTATGGAGATAAAAACAACACAAATAAAAAAACATTTTCTGTTTTCAATCAATCTGGGAACACGAGTACTATAGATCAGAGGGCATGATAATAAAACTTGTTATCACGACCCGATACGGGAATAGGATTGATAGACTCGCGGGAGACCGTGTGACGAGATCGCGGTATATAAAAAGGAATGAAAACATTAATTCACCCTCACTCAAGTCTCAGTCATTCCCAGATCAGTCACAGCTCACAGTCGAATGAAAAATGTTCAACCTAGAATCAGTGCGCGTCTGAGAAAATTTGGACTTAATTGCTAAAAATAATAAGTAAGCAAAATATTGAAGAAATTAATAAATCAGCATCAGTGGTCAGAAATCGTTTGATAAATATACAGTGTGTGTGATCAAGGATCTAGAGCAGTGGCAATATGGTTAGCTTCAGTTTTGTGTTTTTCATCAATTTGGCATAACAGATTTTTTCCAAATATCATTCATTTGCATAGCATATTCGATTTTCTACGAAATCTCTTCCCAAAGTGAGAATGCCTTTTGGCAATTTCAGTAACATATTTTAGTATGGTCATTTGTTGTTTTGACTAATCATAAATGGATTAGGTTTGTTCTTCGAGCTGCTCTATATAATTTCCAGTTATTGGTAGTATCATGAATAAAAACAAAACTTCCATCACTTTGAAATACGTTCCGTAATATGTCGACATATTATTGTAAATGTGAACCCATATCTAGTATTATATCATTGTTTCATTATTAAATCAAATAATCTTATACCCAATAGGTGTAGAGAATAACGAATACTTGTGAATAAATCATACAGTTTCGTTGAATGAAACATGCTCATTCCGAAATATTTTCATTGTTGTTTTATTTGCTCATCTAGTAGAGTTGAAGAAATTTTGTATAAGAGTATTGTCATAAACTTGATTTCGAATGATACTTGTTCATCCAACATAGTGACCTTCTGTTCTCAGATTGCTAATTTAGTAATATATCCAATATATGTATGTTGAAAAAACCTGTTTAGTTCATAACTTGTTAAGATATATTATTCCATATGATAACTGTTGATCATCATAAATTCATTTTTGTAATTGCTTGATTCTTGAAATCCCAGTTTTTCTATACAGGGATTTTAGAAATTTGGTACAACTTACTGTCAGTTATATGAAATTTCTATACAGGTTGTATTACATTATTTGGAACAGGTATTCAGTACTTCGGAAGTACTGAAATTATATGAATTGGAATGTCATACCATACATAAGTGCTTTGATTATTTGCATGGTAGGAATGTATAACTTCTTTATCCCAGGGAACAATTTTTATCTGCCGCTCGATAAAAATCTCCAGTGAGTTTTTTTTATAAATCATTCTCACTCAGTATAGCCCTTCCTAAGCATCTCAACCAAGTGAAGTTGAAGTGTAGGGCCAGTTTATACCAATTTACCTATAGCTGTGGGTTTTTTTTAACAACACCCTATGTTGTGGGTCACATCAATGGCGTCAGTGCATACCAATGGTCTCAGATCACGTCCTCAGTCTCTTCTAACCGAAATCCTGTGAATTTGGTTATATTCAGGTCTGAGTGAGAGATTGGTATATTTTCATAGACCTTCAAGGAGGTGAAATCTCCCAGTAAATATTATTTTATTTCCATATTGTGAGATTTTTCAGGGAACAATTTTGTTTTTTCAGCTCCAAAGCTAAAAATGTTTCGAAATAACAATGATTTGCTGAAACATCGTTTATCTTCTAGAGTACCTTGGAAGATAACCAGAAGTTCCGGAGAAACGTTCTTTCGAGATCTTTCTGTATACCAAAACTGAACTCGTATAATGAAGCATCAATCAAAGACTACTCAGAGAAGCTGATCAATGGGAGGATTGATTCTCTTAATTTGACATCTTCAATTGGTTCCATTGCGTGTACTGATGGAAATATTAAAAGAACTTCCTTCGATTATTTCGTGCTGTGAGTATATTTTGAGGTGAACTATCTATGTCAACGTTATAAGTTCCTTTCTGGTCATTATTACATTAAGGGTCAGCTGGCTGAAATCATTTGTGTCATTAAATCGATTCAACGAAATGTCTTTTTGGTGGTTGGTTTAGATAATATTACTAGGGTAGATTTGACCTGATACGTTACTGGGTTTTGGTTGAAAAAGGAAACATTCTCAATTGAATATTGATAGAAAGATTTTTCTGTGAATTGAAAAATCCACCATTAAAATGAAGTTATTTTTTGTGAATGTCTAACAATTATGGATTGACAAAAAAGCTGAGAAAATTTTCAGTTCGTCAGTAACGTACTATTTGGAAATGATTCACCCCAACTATTCCACAACGAAAGCACTAATATTGAAAATTATTAACACGTAGAGTGTCACAATGAAAATGCATGCTTGCGGTACTTTTTTTTTTGGTTGGGAGGGGGAATGGCATTAGGTCACTATTTACCACAGACGTCTATTTGGATCCATTTTGGTCAATGTTTGAATTAGTTTTATTCAGATTGATGAAAATGTTGGCCATTTTCGCCTATTCTTGATGACAGAGGACGTTGATCCTCCACGGGGGTTGAGCGCGACTTTTGTACATTCCTATCCATACACGCTTTTACACAATTCATTGTCCTTTTGTTGAATGTGACAGACAGTGTGAGTTCATTTACAGTCTGTTCTCATAATGCTTATAAACAATTTGTTGCTTCACAATGTGAGTTGATTTACGATTATTCCTTATAATAATTGTCTACCACATTCAAACAAACGAGGCAACAAATTGTTTACTGACAAATGTCTGTTCTGTTTACCTGTGCGTCTTGCTTGGTAAGGTTCATTTTTCAACCATTTCATATGCAAGATACCAGATACCAGAGGCAGCAAAAACCAGGGAGCGAGACTGGAGGTGCTTTCCCTCTCTGAAGGCGGATATACTGCCTCGGACGGGGAGACACTCCAGCACATGCTCTCAGTCCATTTTCCACGCAACACCCAATCCACTGCCAACGGTACCACCCAAAACGAATGTTGACCACAAGATGGATGTTGGGATTGTAATTTACGGAAGAGTGGACTATGCCATTGAGTAATTCTCACCTTTCAAATCTCCTGGGTACTACTACAAATGGGTAAAGATATCCTAATCCCCCATCTGCTGGAAATATTCCCCTGCTGCCTCGCACACGGATACATTCCTCAAGTATGGAGGACAGCCAAGGTCATATTCATTCTCAAGCCTGGTAAAAATGACTTCACCCAGGCAAAAGCGTCTATCAGTCTCACGTCTTTTCTTCTAAAGACAACTGAAGAGCTGATAGACAGACACATCAGAGGGGAGGTACTGGAACTGAATTCTCTCAGAGATCTGCAGCTCGCGTACCAGAGTGGCAAGGGCGCATGGACTGCCCTCCATCGACTCATGGGATCGAGGGGGGGTTAGACCGGGGCGGCGCCACCCTAGGTATATTCAACGACGTAGAAGGAGCATTTGACAACGCTTATTTGATTCCATATGTCAGGCAATGAGGGGCGTAAACCCAACCATAATTAGAAGAATTCACGCCATGCTGTTCCAAAGATTAGCTCTCTAGCGAGGCCATACCCACGAGGGGCTGTCCACATAGAGAAATATTATCCCTTCTGCCATGGTGCCTCGTGGTAGATGGCCTCCTAGTGAAATAAAAGAATTGGGTTACTACACTCAGGCCTATGCGGACGACATTGTCACCTTGGTCGATGACCAGGGGTCCGATACAAAAAGCCTTCAACGGAGTGGATGAATAATGCCGTTCAGTGGAGCTGAGTCTGAACCCAGAAAACGCAAACCTCTCAAACGTTCAACTCAATGGGAGGTCCTACAATACAAAAGCTCAGTCAAGTACCTTGGAGTCACCCTTGACTCCAAGCCAAACTGGAACGAGCACATCGAACACAAAGAAGGATATTTGGTGGTACGTGGGGGCTCAGCCTAAACATTTTCTCTACTGGATCTACACGATTCTCATACGCTCAATTATTACGTACGGATCCATCGTATGATGGCAAGCCACAGCATCCGGCAAATCGAAAACTCAATTAAATATGGTACAAAGACTTGCCTGTCTTGCGACAAGTGCAATGAGGACGGCACCCACTACTGCGCTGGAGACACTTTAGGACTGCCCCCCTGCAACTCTTCATTGAACACGAGGCATGCAAAGCCATCGCTCGCTTGATATACAATATAACTATTTTGATTGGGTCTGGATGAAATCATTTCAAATTCGCTATTATAAATTGTATATTTTTTTTACAACTGCCTGTCAAAATCTGACAGCATACTGGTTCACAATTTATTTAATATGATCCATACCAAATTTATCCGGTTTCACCTCCCTCAGTCTTATCAACAAGTTCAAAAACGTGTTAAATAGATATAAAGCTCCTAAAATATGAGCGATAGCTCATTCGATTCGGAATGACGTCTAGAAAAATATTTTTTAAGGGTTTATTAGCACGTAAAAAATTGCGATTGTTATTAACAAAATAAGATCAAAAAAAGAAGGTATTTCGTTTAATGTCAATAATCTCTAAAATAATGATATTCAAGGAATTATGAAAAAAGATCCTGAAAGAGGTGATAAATGAATGAAAATGATCAATAGCAGAATGTAAATTAGGTAAGTATAAATTTAAACTAGTATAATATTTAAACAAAAATCTATATTGGTATAATTCAAACGTGATTAGAAAGATATTTTATCATAGAACAAAAAAGTTACCGAGTCCGTAGCTGTATCTATATTATTTAACAAGTTATAAGCTATGAAATTTCAAAAAATATAAAGTAAAATATATGATAAACAATGGTTACAGAATCGATTTTGATTTCATTTTAAAGATAAATGAATCTTCCATAAAAATGATTCGGATGTCCTTTACCGTATCTATTATAGTTCAAAAGTTATAACAATTTATAACTTGACAAATTATGGAACGGCTGTAATTTCATTATCATATAATATGTAACAATGCTGTAAAAAATACAAAAATTTTTCTATACGTTGTTATACATGCTTGTTTTTGTTATTTTTTCAAGTTTTGGAAAAAAAATATAACGGTTGAAATTATTTGTTTATAACAAATTGTTAAGTTAATAAACAATGAAATTATTTATAAAAAAAAATATTTCTCTGTTAATTCATTGAAAAAGGTCAATGATGATTTTTTTGAATAAAATAATTTCTTAACTAATTATTTAAACAATTAAAAAATAAAAAATATATTATAAACAATAAAAAAATCATTTAAGAAAACAATTTTCAATCATAATTTCACCTATGAAATAAGATGTTGAAGTTTTTTTTTCAAAAATCCCAAAATAGTCTGTTTGTTTATAAACAATTTCTTAACAAATGACGTAAACATTTTTTTCCAATGTTAATCAATACCTTCATTAGATGCAAAAACAGCAATGATGAGATATTACAAAAAAAATTTTTTTTGAAAACATTTTTTAGAAATTTCATTTTTTGTTAATTTGAAAAAATTATAGTTAACAAAATAATAAACTTTTAGGAATTTTTTTTGCATTGTTTTATTGAGTACCTGAATGAAAAGAGCTCCACCAAGCGAAAATGTTATAGACCAATTATTTAAACTTTTATATCTTAATTTATAAAAACAGAGATTGGAAAAAAATTAGTTAATTAACAATAGTGTAACTTTTTGAAAAATCGACATGAAAATTTTATTTACCAAGATTTTTTTCGTTCAAGTGATTATATCATAATTTATTCAAATTTTCAAATTGTTATTTAATACTATAAAAAAATTATTTTAGGTGATATAACGGCTTTTTATGCCGTAACGACCTCGCGGAGCCCTATTCTCAGCGTTAAAAAAAAATTATAATTAATAGAGATAGAGTTTCCTCCTCTTTCAGGATCTTTTTTCATAATGCCTCAAATATCATTATTTTAGAAATTATTAACGAAAAACGAAATACCTTCTTTTTTTAATCTTATTTTGTTAATAACAATCGCAATTTTTTACGTGCTGATAAACCTTTGAAAAACTCTTTTCTAGACATCATTCCGAATCGAATGAGCTATCGCTCATATTTTTAGGAGCTTTATATTTTTGAACTCGTTGATTAGACTGTCTTTCCGGTACGAACATCCATTTTGATTCCAAAGTGAGATAACATGCTGCTATATTATCATCTCCGTTCATCCGTATCATATGGTTCATGCTTTATAATTATTCGTATTGGCTCAGTTCGCTTTGTGTATGTTCTGCCCATTTTGTTCTTTCAATTTGTCTAATTTTTTTTATACACGCTCTATTAGCTTCACCTTTATGTATCTATATATGAATGTAGGTAATGGAGTTTTTGAAATCAATTTCCACCCACTTCCAGATGTTCGAAGTATCTGAGATTTTGCACACATATTGAGAACCTATGACAATATAATGATTTCATAAGCTATGACCTGGTATTACGACCTAGATCGACAGAAAAATTATTTTAATTTCAAAGATATAGCGGATGCACTAGTTTTTCACAGCATAATTTACACTTCAAAATATGGCGCATGCACATTCGCCAAATTTTTTTCATAGTTTTCATCTCATTTGGAGGACATGGATTTAGTTCCCGAGAGAAATGTCACAAATACAAATTCACATAATATGACAGAGGATACAATAGTACAGACACCTTGATAAAATTCTATGTGAAGCACAATTAAAAATTAAATTTTAAAATCAAGGCTATTAATCCAGTCCAGCACAGAGTCGGTGGCCTCAAAGAAGTCGCTCTCCTCTCCTCCATATACTGTGAGGGGGCACTCAGTTGTAATGTGGTGAACAGTCTGGCGAGGTTCTCCGCAGTCACAAGTCGGGGTATCAGTCCCCATTTATAGAACGAGTCACGGCAGATGCCGTGGGACGTTCTTATCCTGTTGAGTGTTTTCCACTCAAGGCGAGGCAGCTCCATACCTGGTAGGGGTACTGTAGGATCGGTTACATGAACTGCGTGGGCCGGCTTCGAAGCTTCCCAGTTTTCTTTCCATTTATCGGTCAAGTTGAAATTATCTCCCACAAGTTGTTCTGCTAGTGGTAGGGGTGGGTTTCTAGATTTCAGTCTCTGCAAGCCGGCATCTGGAAGGTCACTGTGCACTGGGAGTAGGGGGTTTGATATTATTTTATTATATTCCCTAACTGAGCCCTCTTGTCTGCGGATGGTGGGAGGTGCAATATTGCTCAGAACCGGGAGCCAGGGCAAGAGTGTGCTTTTCAGACATCCGCTGATCGTTCTCATTGTCTCGTTGAGTTTGGTGTCGATAGACTTCACATGGCAGCTGTTTAGCCAGACGGGGGCACAATATTCGGCTATGGAGTGAGCAAGGCTAAGGGCTGAAGTTTTGAGGGTGGATGCTTTCGCGCCCCAAGTAGTACCGCAGAGTTTGTGGATTATATTATTTCTGGTGTTTATTCCAGCTGCGGTGTTCTCTAGGTGTTTTTTGTATGAAAGAGTTCGGTCCATTGTTATCCCTAGATATTTTGGGTAGGGATTGTGGCGTAGTAAGTTATTGTTGAAGTACACTTGGGGCTCTAGTCGTGCTTGTTTATAATTTAGGTGGAAGCACATCACTTCAGTTTTATTCATATTATGGATTAGTCTCCAGTCGGCAAAGTATCCCCTCAGCATGGCCAGATCTTCTGTCAGCGTGTTACTGGCCTCCTCTATGGTTTTGCTCCGCGATGCGAGAGCCAGATCATCAGCATATCCGAACTTTCTTGACGTTGTGTGTGGCATGTCGGAAATGTATATATTGAACAAGACAGGTGTGAGTACCGAGCCTTGAGGCAGTCCGTTATTGAGATGTCTCATTTTGCTCTTGCTCCATCCCGTTATTATTTGGAAAGGCCTGTCGCATAGCATGTTGTTCAACAGGGATGCTATTCGGCTGCACGGTACCATGTTGAGAAACTTGTAGAGGAGTCCCTCTCTCCAGACCGTGTCGTATGCTGCAGTCAGGTCGACAGTTGTCTTCAGTTGTTTTTGAAACCCTGCTTCAATGTGTGTTGTTAGGCTGAGCACCTGGTCGGCACAGCTACGATGGGGCCTGAACCCGGCCTGTTCAATGGGAACATGCTCCATTATCGTTGGTCCTAGTCGGTTTAGTAGCATCCTTTCCATGAGCTTGTAGCATGAGCTCAATAAGGCTATCGGGCGGAAGCTTTCAGGCAGGTTCTTGGGTTTGTTTGGTTTTAGGATTGCGATAATTTTGGATTTTTTGAGTTCCGTTGGGACGTGGCCTGTCATTAGGATGTCAGAATAAAATTTGCTCAGCCACATTCTAGTGTGCTTTCCACAGTTTTTTAGGAATTCTGGGTGAATTCCGTCGAATCCGGTTGCTTTGCCAGATTTTGTGTCTTCCAGTGCCTTATTTACCTCTTCCACAGTGAATGGTCTGGAGTATTCAGGGTGGACTGCTGTTGTATGGCGGCGGAGTGTCAATTGTTTCTCAATATGTGTGTTTTGTTGTCTTAGACTCGGGGCCTTAGAGAGCGCTATTACTCGTGCAGCGATTTGGTCAGCTGATACTTCCGGTGGTTCGCGGGTGGATGGGTTAGAGCTATCTAGCTTCTTCAAGAGGCTCCAGGCCTTCCGACTGGATCTCTTAAAGTCCATGTTGCCTGTCGTTTCTTCCCATTTTTTAAGGCGTTCTGTGTCCATCTGTGTCCAGGCGGTTGAGGAGTTCATCAGCTATCTCGGAGTCTCCACTGTTCTGAAATTCCTGGTGAAGTTGCTCCGTCTCAGCATTCCATCCTGGCACTTATTACCGGCGGAAGCCTCGGGGTATATACTTTTTCGCCGTTGTTATTATGGCATTTGCGGATCTGTTATGATTACTGCTTACTGGGGGGATCCATCTGACGACTTTATCCAGCTGCGAAGCAAATTCATCCCACTGGGCCATCCCAAGGTTCCACCTTGGTCTGGGTACGGAGTGAATTATCGGGATCTTGATTCCAACCTCGAGGACCACTGGACGGTGCTGGCTGTGTGGGAAGTCGTCCAGGACTTTCCTCGAGATTGGGACCGGCTGTTTTCGGGCATTTTCTGAGACGAAGCCGATGTCCGGGTTGGTTTCGGTGTTCCACGCAGCTGACCTGAACGTATTTCGATCCTTGGCATCGAAGATTAGGTGAAGGTCGTGTGAGTCCGCCCAGTGCGCGAGGCGCTCACCGTTTTCGTCAGTGATTGGGTATTTCCAATTGGTGTGGTGGCTGTTGAAATCGCCTGTATATATTGCAGGGTGTGGGCAGATATCTAGCACACTATCAGTCCAAAGTGTCTGTGGTGGCTTGTAGATGTTGGCCACCGTGATGTCAGCTATTTTTGTTATTACTTGGTGGACATTTGAGTTTATACTGGAATTTATCAGTGTAGCGTTTTCGATGTCTTTCCGGATGTAGGTTGCGTTGCCATAGGAACGATGGTAGGTAGCCCCAAGCAAGTCGAAACCTTGAATTTTGCCTCTTCGGCGCTGTTGGTCTTCATTCTCTATGTGGGTTTCTTGGATAATGACCATGTCAATATTTTGGTCTAGCAAGAGCTTTGAGATGTACTCACTCTTAGCTCTGCCAAGTCCTTCGGCGTTTATTTGGCAAATTCGGATTATTTCTCCGAGATTTTTGGTCTTTTGGTCCTGAAGAGGACCATTGTTGGGCGATTCCATGTATAGTGGCCAGGAGATCCGAAGATATAGTCTGGCTGCCAAAGTTTGTTCCAGCTCATTTAGCGTTACCCAGGGTGCACCACGAGGAGGCGAGCTAGATTTGCACCCCAACGCTGTTTTTACATAGGAGAAAAAAAAAATTGTCAATGACTTCATTCTTATTATTTAAAAAAAAAATTACTTTTTTTCTTTATATGCATGTTTTTTAGTTTTTAGAACTATAATTTTATTATATTATTCTGAGTATTCTGTATCCATTTCAGTATGGCGGTGATATCATACGGTTGCCTGGTAGTATATGCCACAATCCAGCACTATGGACATCGAAACAGTCCGAAAGGTATTATATTATACATTAAATTCAAATATTTTTGTTCGGTTATTTGTGATATACAGTCTTAATAACATGATAATATTTGAGGAGCTCATTCTTGGGTCCATTTTGAATAAAAAAACTCTTTACGAACATATGTCCTAAAAGTCTTGAATTTTGAACTACAGGGTGCTACAGTTAAAAAAAACTTTTTTATGATAACTTCGGTATGACCCTAGATATTTCTGTGAAACGTGGTACGCATTTTCTATGTATCAAGAGACATTTTCTGCTGTACAACATAATTTTTATTCTTGCCAGAAGCGTTCGTGCGGGATTCGCACTGAATCATTCCAAAGAGAAAAGTGATGAGCCACTGCTTTTTCTTAGAGAATTTTTGAAATCCCCATTCTTCTCTAAGCAAATCTGGTATCCGGATCCAGTTTGACGAACGGTTTTCGCATGAAAAAATAAGATATATCATTTGCATTCCTTGGAACTTTATTAGATGATGAATTTTTCAGGATTTCTGTGGGTTTACGTTCGTGCTGTTCTATTATGTGAGTCATGAATGCAGAAGTGGATTCATCGTCAACGAAAAAGGGACGCATGGATTGAGTTGTAGATTCAGTTCCGGACGTTCGTCCCGTCATTCAACTGTAAATGACTTGATCAAGCGAGCTTTATCAACTTCTGGTATTCCTGCTGTCTTATCATTCGTGATGATGGTAAGCATCCAGATGGAATGTCTCTCATTCCATGGAGTCATGGAAAACCTTTAGTCTGGGACTTCACCTGCGTGGATACCGTTGCAGCATCACATATTGTTTCAACATCCAGAAATGCTGGTGGGGCTGCAGATTCTGCTTAAAAGTCACAATTGAAGAAATATTCCACTTTACATTTTTTATCTGGTATCAATTGAAACCTTTTGTTCACTTGGTAGTTATGCCACCAAATTAATTAATCATATTGGACAAAAATTGATCAATAAAACAGATGATCGAAGGGCAAGGACTTTTTTGATACAACATATCAGTATCGCCATCCAAAGAGGAAACGCAACGTCAATTCTGGGTTATATTCCTGCTACTCAACGTTTGGATGATATATTTATTCGTCCACAAAGAATTAATATATCAAGTAGTATCCATAAGTCTATTACCCGGAGCCAATTACTTGAAGAGTATAATTTGGATTTATCCACTTCCAAAAAAAACGCGATCTACCATATCTTTATCCAACTCGATTTCAAGCAGCCTTCGATCGAGTTCCTTATTGTGGCGCTCCAATGATAGAGAAAATCATCGCATAAGAGACTATTCCTCTGAAGAAAGCAGCAGCGGTGAGCACATCTCCCTCAGTTATGATTCCATCAAACCACTTGTGCTTGGGAGCTCCGAAACTCTTGGTCTCAATGGTTTGAAAAACATTGGCAATACCTGCTTTATGAATAGCGCAATACAATGTTTATCGAATGCCAGATAGTTGCTCGAGTATCTGAGAAAAGATGAATATTTGAAGGATATACAAGCATATCAGGTATGAAGGGTGCTTTGATAAAAGCATTTGAGGAAGTTGGTGAAGATTCGCCTCATGTGGTGGTTAACACTTGAAAAGCCAGACACACAGATTTGCACCTCGATTTATGGGTAACCTCAACAGGATGCCAAGGAATTTTTCAGATATTTATTGGAAGGTCTTCATGGGGATGTAAACAGAGTAAGAGAAAGGCCTTAACCTATGTTCATAGAAATCGATGAAATTTGGACGGAAATGAAAAGGCAAAAGAGTCTTGGTCAAGATATCTCAGAATGGACAACTCAAGAATTGTCGATAACTTTGTTGGTCAACTGAAATCATCGTTGAAATGTACTTTCTGTGGCAATTGTTCTGTCACTTTTGACCCATTCTGGGACTTTTCACTTCCTATTCCACAGAGTACTGACAAGCTCAGACTGTCACAATGTTTAGACTTGTTTACTAGGGAAAACATTTTGGATGATGACGGAAAACTCACTGATTTTGAGTGCAAAGAAGGGAAAAAATGCACGGAGTCATTATCTATACTTAAATTCCCGACAATTTCAGTAATTCACTTGGAAAGATTTTTCAGAGGAAAACTAAATGTCTTCATTGACTTTCCTCTCGGTGGATTAGATATGAATATTTATGCAGTAGATAACGCAGCTCCGTGTCGCTACAACTTGTATGCTGTATCCAACCATAGCGGAACAACTTCTAATTGACACTACACGGCTTACTGTAGGTACCCTTATGCAGGCACATGGCACGAGTAGAATGACTCGAGAGTATCGAAATCTATTGTGATCAATAGGACACCATAACACAGCTTCGAAAATCGCATTTTAGTTATTTACATTATATATTTTATATCCATGAAAAATTATAACAAGCAAAACAAAAAATAATTATAAAATTGAAGTAACCTAAATACATTTTGGAATGCTAACACAAAATTAGCCTGAACGCACATAGAAATAAATTGAATCAAATGTTCAAAATGCGAATCTCTTGCAGAAATGCCCTCTGCTCTTTTTCTCATGGACTCACGTACTCTTTGGGAAATGCCGGAGCTGTTTCTAATAGTTTCGCAAGTTTCGGAAACAATTATGCGATCTCTCAACTGCTCTTCAGTATGAATTGGTGTGCTGTTAACCAAAGTTTAAAGATGACCCCACATGGAACAATCTGAACTATTGAGGTCCGTGGACGAAGATGGCATTACCTGTGGTGCTCCGCGACCTATCCAGCGAATATTGTCATTTTGGTTTGAATATTCGCGCGCCAGAGCACTGAAGTGCACTGGCGCACCGCCGTGCATAAACCACAGTCGATTGATTTCTTACTGAAATGGGAACATCTTTCATTAAAGCTGGCAATTCTTCTTCGAGGAACTGCCGGTAATCATGCCCATTCAACCACTCATGGAGAAAATAGGTTCCAAAATTGCATGTGGGTTTCTGGAAAAATTGGCTTCATCGGTGAATAAAATTTCAGTATCAAATAATGGATTTTCATACACCTTTTGAAGAAACCATTGGCAAAAGTTCATCCATAATGGAAAGTCGCGAGAGACTAGCGCCTAAACCCTTCGAATATGGTGAGGATATAATAAGAAGTCATGGATAATTTTCTAAACAAGAATATTTGAGATATTCGAATTGGTTTCAATTGTTCGTGATCTTAATCCGGGATCTTCCTCAATTGATTTGAAAACCGATCCCTCAATTTCTGGTGATCTTACAGTTCGTTGTACTCCTTTAAGATGATTATGTGGTTCGAAACTTCCATTTTCGCACAACCCCTTATGAATGTTTTCATTTTCAATGTTCGTGAATCCGGAATATTTCTATTTGGGAAGCGGTCTTTATACAACCGCCTGGTTTTCACTGCTTTACCATCAGCGAGCCCGTACATGTAATGCATATCTGCAAACTCAGAATTCGTGAAATGTACCATGTTTTTTCATTAATATTGTTAATTTTTATGACTTGAATACGTGACAACTAAGATGTCTAAAACCCATGGTGTATCCACTTATACCTGTGAAATATTGGGAAAAACTGGGGGACACCAGCCCACTTGATAAGAGTTTCAGATGGCGCCGACATCGTTTCTTGTCAAAATTCAGTAAACTGCAATTACAGACCACACAGGGTGTTTTTGTGATTTCTGTCTATGATCCGTTCTGTGATTGTGCTTTTGTCGCCTTTAAGGTTATGTCAATTCGTTGTGAAATATTTTGAGGTTGATCGATCGATCTAAAGCTTTTGACTGTTACGTAAGCTTCATCACTACATCTTCTGGGGGCGAAGCTTCAATTGGTTCGAATCCCATCTGAGTGAAAGAACCTCTCAGCTTTGGACAAATTAAGAGGTGTTCACTATTTTGGCAGACAACACGACTATCTTAACGCAAGAACTCAAATTACCTTCATATAGCGGAGTAAAAATAGCTTAAAATCGTGCATTATTTTGAAATCCTGGAGGAGTCCATGGATTTTCCTGAAAGTTTTTGATATTACTCAGAAATAGCTTACAGAAAAAAGTTATAAACTTTTATTCGTGCGCTGCTTGTTTATATTAATTGTTTAAACATTGAAAAACAATTTTACCCAAATTGATACTCTAGGGGTTTTTGAGGTCGCTGAATCAGAATATGAACGATGGCGTGGCCAGTCGTAAAAGTAGATTTCATGAATGATAATTTACAGCTACCAATATTTTATTTGTGTACATTTCTGAGAAACATTTATATACCTATTTTATATAAAATCTTCCATTCTTTCGAATAGCAGTATCAGTTTTTTTTTAATTCATATATTTTTTAAGATATTTATTGAACGATGTAATTTTGAAACTTATTTCTTAAATAATAAATTGAGCACACACTTTACGGTTGGTAACTTTTTATATGTTGTTCCTTACATCATCACTAATTTACAGTAAAAAGTTCCCACAGCCCCTATCTTTCTGAAGCTAAAATCTAATATTACTCCACTAGTAGTAAAATGACTCGTATATGTATAAATTGATTTGAATCTTCTCTGAACTACCTTTGCCCATTGTGATAATTTTTTTCAACTTGTGATTGTAATATATCTAGTAACTAGCAAGTCAAATAATTTTATTATTACTTTTATATTTATTTTCCATATTATATATATATATATATTTTGTATACAAAATTTCCCATGAGATGACAATCTTCTGACTAAAAGTATTGGAAAATTCTAAATATAGTGGATATTTTCTTCCAAAGAGCCACGAGACCCTCTGTCACTGTTCGGAATTCACTAGCCAAAATCAAGATATCTTCATGGAATGGAAAAGTCCACGCTTACTTGGGAAATTCATCTGTTTATTAAAACGTTATAATTATTCTAATCATAGTAATTAGCCTTATCGATCATGAGAGTGGGCCTTGTTCTTCCGAACAACTGCTTGGTTTAGGTCGCCCTCTTCCGATTATCTCATGCGGGGTGTTACTGAAAATTGGAGAGAAGCATTTATTTTATTGTTTTCTCCCCTCACCTTTGTTAGTAGGGCTCACCTTTTCCGGAGAAGTCATTCTAAGAGAGCTGGAAGCAGCCTAGACTGTCGCACACCAGGATTCATTGATTTCTCAACTTCATCAACAGATTTTATGATATCTACAATGAACTCTCTGATTTTGTTCATATCAGAAGCTTGTTAGAGAGGTGATAGTCTGGCAGAGATGGGCAGTGAATGGCTTGGTAATAGTTTGTATCGGAAAGTTTAATGGAACAATGTCATCGGGAACATTTTCCAATCCCCCCAATTTTAAAGTTAATTCATCATCTAGAGACATCAGTCCACTCTCCTACCTTTTTTCATTCCTTCGTGGAAGTTTCCATGATCCCAAAAAGGCCATTCGAGAAGAAATCATTTCGAAAAAATCGCCAGGTAGACCTCAAGAAAAATCTGATTTTTGACAGACAGATGTAAATATTGTAGTAAGTTTCGAGGATTTCATTTCATTTTCGCGCCAACTGTTCTGAGCGGGATCTTGTTCGTAGACTATTATCTTTGTAAACGATCAATTCACAATTTTTTGCATGAAGTAATTTTGACAGAATAAGAAAATTTCAGAGGTTCGAAGTTTGACATTTTGCGTGACACAAACAACAAACATTCCTTAACCGCGCCATCTACTAATGAAGTTCTAAGCAGAATTCAACGTTTTTCATTTGTTGTCCCCCAAAAATTCTAAACAAAATCGAATCAGTGATTACACCAGGGTTTTTAGGCATCTTAGTGACAACTATACTAGATAGACAACTGTCAAATCTGTTTATGTTTACAAAACAAAATCGCTTCCTACCTACTACATACGTTTTTATTCATTGATAATAACTTATTCCATTACAACGGGCAAATGAATGAATGAATTTTTTAGCAAAAACAGTACGTCGCACAAAAAAATATCAAGAGACCAGATTTGCTCAAAAATTATTCCACCTCTATCTTTAAAATGATTCAGTGGCCACTGGCAAGAATAAAAAATTATATTGTACAGCAGAAAATGCCTTTTGATGCATAGAAGATGCGTACTACGTTTCACAAAAATATCTAATATTCATGCATTGGTAAATTTCAGGTGATGGCCCTTTACGCAAATTCTCCATATGGTACAATTGGACGAAGAAAACTCGCTCAATATGGAACGAAGATCATGAAAAGCTGAAATCAATACAGGGTATGCGGTTCTACGTCACCATTGCTATTATTTTGGTCCATACAAAACTCAGTTATTCATTTGGATTCATCAAAAACACAGCGGAAATAGAAAAAGTATGAGCAAACTTCCGTGAAGATGAATGTGGATGAAATAAAAAATAAAACTTCAATGTTGTGATTTTTAGGTGATGTCACATCCGTTTTTTGTTGCACTATCAATTTCTGGTGTATTTTGGGTACAAATATTTTTTCTCGTATCCTCTTGGCTGTTGACTCTTCAGATATGTCTCATTTTCCAGAGACATGGCAAATTTTCGTTCAAACATGCTTGTTTGATGATCATCAATAGATATTTCAGGTGAGTTCATCCGTTTGTCAATCGACATTCATTTCACTTATAAAAACTGCTACACATATCATATTATCTATATGATGAGAAGTATTTCCAAACTGTTTTTGAGGGGTGTGATTCTGTTTTGCAAAATTTTATATTTTGTATTATTTGTAGAGTGCTTTTTGTGAAGAAATACAAATTTTCGAATTGGTTTTTGGGTATAGTTAGTCTCCCATAGAAGACGCAAAGAAATAATTCACCTCAAGCAATTAGGAATTGGAGTTATCGAATGTGAGCAAAGTGCCTGCGAGTCAGTGTATGATTCAATTTTTTTTTTCAGAATAGCTGTAATATTGTCCGTATTGGTAGCGCTCTATAAGACAACCTGGCCTAGATTTTTACAAGAACCAGGAAGTTTCGATTTTATTTCGAATCACGAAAGAACCTGTCAGGAAAATTGGCATGCCACCCTATTTTTTTTCAATAATTTCTATATCCTGAAAGATATGGTGAGTTATGTGAAATATAATATTTACCCTAGAAATATTCAAGTAAAAAAACGATGGGAATCAATTATTTTTCCAGCTGATGGATGATTAGATAGCCATAAATATATATATATATATATATATATATATATATATATATATATATATATGTGGCATAATGGACAGATTATTGAATGAAAGAAAAAAAGCATCCCCAAGCGAGACTCGAACTCGCAACCTTAGGCTTGCCGGACCTACGCTCTTCACATTGAGCTATCAAGGCTATACGAATCGACATACACTCGTGAACACTTCACTTCCTTCAATTTAATGTGAATGTTGGAATGAATCGAAATTCATTTATTACAAAATCGCTTCCACCACAAATCGCTCACATTACCATACTTTCAGGAGTCATAACTGTAGAACGGAATGAGCTATTGACTTCGGATTTCCGCTGCAAAAATTTGCCGGTGTTCTACTTTGTATCGGCAGTATTGCCAGATTCTAAATATGTCTATAATCTAAATAAAAATTATAATCAAATACTTTGTTTCCAAAATAAAGATTGTTGTAACTTCGTTGTTAAACAATATTTTTTTATGAAATTCTCATGGTTTTCATTCATTACGACTACGAGTCCAGTGGTGTAGTCAAATTTCAAAACAAAAATTGCCCAATAAACTTTAGCCGTTTTTGACGAAGAAAAAAAACCATAGAGTGCCTTGGAAATGAAACTAAACGTCAAGATTTTTTGATGCTCAATAAAAAAAAAATTGAGGATTATTGAAAAATGCGTATTTTATAGGATTGGTTCCATTTTAAATGAGTCACACTGTATATATATATATATATATATATATATATATATATATTTCTATAGGATACATATGATAATAAAAGTAGATCGTTTCATGTTGTTAGTTACGTTGAAGGAATATAATTCATATCAAAATTGAAATTTTCATTACCTTGGGAATTCAACTACAAATACAACAATATTCTTCCTTGATGATAAATCATCAAAATCTTCTGAAGTTGCCCCGCAAAACAAAAAACAGCAGTGTTTGTAACAGCATTACATACTTTCCCGTCAATCTATTTTGTTTTGTACGTAACTGATTTTCGTTGGTTGGCTGTTTCTTTCACAAATCGAATTCGCAGTGCTGCCAGATAACTCCTTCATGGACTGGACCGTAACTCAATTACAAAGAGACACATGAACTTTGTAAAATGATTGAATCAGAGTGAGATTCGTTTTTGAATTTTTGTTTATATTGTACCTGTTGTACCATTACAACCCCATTTGTATATCAAAGCCAACGATTTTCTGTCAGTTTCATCTAATGTTAGAGAAGGTTCTGTTAGACATCTCAAGAGACGTGTAACAGTATGGTCCAACAAGTCTTGCAGATCCACTTCAGCACAAGAAACTGTAACTAAATAAGATTCTGGTATCGAATAACACTCTTTCTTTTCTTTTTTAATAATGGAATAGCATGTATAAAGCTCCTCATTGCAATTTCTGTCAACCTCGTATTGCCTACGTGGAAGTCCTACTTCCACAAACATTGATAATTCTTCCAATGGTGTTCATTGTGTTGTTGTTTTTTTTGGCATTTCGAAGATTGTGAAAAATGTTCTCTGTATTCAGTAGCTCTCGTTGGACTCTTTGTAAGGATTTTCATAACATTGCAAGCATGAGCAATAAATAATTTTTTGTATAGTTCAGTTTTTCATTGATTTCCTGTTGCTGATGACGTTGCATAATATCGTAGAAATGTTTCCTTGTCATGGTGTTGTTTCCTGAAGGTCCTTAAAAATATAAAAGGCAATATGAAATATTAGTTCTTCACCATCATTCCGTTATTTCAAATAGAAGAATAGTATCTGGTAGTCCGGACTGATCCGGACCTGAGTTTTGTTATGTCATTTGGAGAAACCCTTTATCCATCACATTTTATGGAAATGGAGGCCAGGACGAACCCTGAAGTATATTAGAACACTTCGAGTCCATAATGTTTTACAACAAATATGACAAATAACCATATTCTTCGTGGGCATACCTTCCATTGAACGATTAATAATGCAATATTCAACTATTTGTAGAATATCACGAAAAAACACTTTGAAATCGTTTATGCTTGAATAACGCCGAAAACTCGTACATCAAAAAGATCATCGAATTCCGACTGAACTGCCATATCACTGTCAGCGCGAAAGACAGAGAAATCACACGAAAAAAAAATACATTTAGTTTTAGGGCGGATTTGAAGAAATCGACTTTTGGCCAGATAAGTAAATACACCTTTGTGCGACGCTACCCTTGGATCTACTTCCCGTTCTCAATTACTCTGATTGGTTTCCCACTACCATTATCGTATATATTCCTGTCCAATTCTTGCTGTTCTTTTATTTTTCTGACAAAAATTAATCGTTCATTATCTCGTAACTCTGGACTAGAATAGAATAGAATAGAATATTTTATTTGACTACGTTACATAATACAACATGTTTGTAGCAAGTCATGTTTGGCTTACGTCTAAAAATCACATAAAAATGTTGAAAATGTACAAAAAGTGTTAAAACTAACAAGCAAATAACATCGATCACAAATATATAAACTTTGAAAATCAAAGAGAAGTAGTGACATGTGTGATACCACAAAAATGTGTTCTGAAGTGATCGACAGAATAGAAGCAATGGCTCAATAAATAATTTTTCAATTTCCTCTTGAAAGTATTCAGAGTGAGCTCTTTGAAATTTTGAGGCAAGATATTGTACAGAGAATAATATATGGAATTTTTTTGCGATAGGTGAAGACGAAATCGGTTTAATCTAATGTGGTGAGAGTTTCGTGTGTTATGTTCGTGAATATGACATTGTTTCGTCAAGGATGATTTCTTCTTATGTATTTCAATCAAAACATAATATAGGAATGAAGTTGGCAATGGCATAATCCTGAGTTTTTTGGAATTTTCTTGACAGTGGTCCCTGTATCCAATATTAGCCAGTATTCTCAATGCCTTCTTTTGCATCCTAAATATTTGAATGGAATGACATGAATTTCCCTAAAGTTGTACACCTTGACTGATATGGGAGTGAAACAGTGAAACATATGAGGTTTTAGATTTATCTGCACTAGTGATGTTCTTCAATTGGCGGAGAACAAATAGAGACCCCAAGAGTTTTCTCTTCAGTTGGGATAAATGTGCAGACCAGTTGAGTCTATTATCTAATGTAATGCCCAGTAATTTAACTTTATTAGTTTCACAATTAGAGATGATTTGATTATTAGCAGAAATCTGGATATATTGTGTCTTCTGACCATTTAATTTCAGCTTATTAGATGAAAACCACTGATTAGCACCATTAGTTACCACTTCGAGAAGAGACTGTAACATATCATTATTTTTATACGACATAATGGAAGTGGTGTATACATCCGATGATAAGTTCCTAATTTATCTTCAAAGGGCACAATTTTAACTTGAAATAATCACAACTCACCATGGAACCGGACCACAAACAGAAACAGCATACAGGGTATAACGAGAGGGAACAGAGGTGATTCCCGATACGTCATCAAAAGAAATACATTTTGTATTACTACTGAAAAAAGAGATAGAACTAGAAAAATCTCGTACCAAATATACTGTGACGTTTGGCTGAAGTGAATTGTTCTCATAATGAATTTTGTATGCAACAGTACAAATAGTGTGTAGATTATGCTGGAAGAAGCAATACCGTTGGTTCTCAATGATTGAAAATACATTTTGAAAATATAAAATTGAAAAAATTGAAGAAATCAGAGGTG
Source organism: Gonioctena quinquepunctata (assembly GCA_018342105.1). Taxonomy (NCBI): domain Eukaryota; kingdom Metazoa; phylum Arthropoda; class Insecta; order Coleoptera; family Chrysomelidae; genus Gonioctena; species Gonioctena quinquepunctata. The sequence continues at coordinate 233,755 of JAFIRS010002057.1, read as the reverse complement.
TAGCCCAGATATCGCAAATTTGCTCTTCTTCATATACAAAGAAGACAAAAAAGCAACAAATTATTTGTTTGATATATATTTCTTCATGATTTTAAATTATTACCATCAACAAATCACAATCGGACTTTGTCATGACGTTTCGTTATGAGACCGCGACTTGAATGTATTTTTAAAGATTCCCTTCCACTCATTGTGTAAATGGTATCGTGTTAATTGGGATCATTTATGTTTGAAGATAGATTTGAAATAAATAATTTCATGCCAGGTATCTGAAATTTTTTGTATTCGCATTTATCCTTGGGTATAATCCAGCTCAGCCCCACCCAAACATAATTCTGGCTGCGCCACTGCTAACTAATGAATATTTTTACAGTGTAGTCCCATTTCTTGGTACTTATCGGCAGATTTCCAAATGTATGTGGCTACCACACTGATACTATATGTCATATACAAATTGGACTTGAAGATGACCATAGTCATTCCAGGGCTCTTTGTGATATCTTGTACATTATATGGAACGATGATATACATTAACGATATGGATATAATATTTCGACTAAACATCAGGTTATTATGCGAAAAAAATGAAGAAAAAAACTATCTTATCATTATTTATTCAACCGTAGAAACTTACAACATGGACAGATTTTGAATTCTTTGAGATTCCTTGTTAATTACTCATCGACATATTCAATCAGCTCATGCAGTTTCATAGGCATTACTTTTGGAGCTATATATTTCAGAATTAGAAACGAAGAAAATCTGAGGAACACAGTGAGTATATTCCCATTACTTGTATTCTCATTCTTGATTAACAGCAATGGAAATAAGGTTCTGGAGAAAAATGTTTGCCATAAAAATTGCAAGTTTGAGTTGGTTCTTTTGTTTCCAACTTTCCAGTCAGGAAAGATTCAGCGGCGTCGAAAGATATCTGTCATCGGGTGTATTGGCAGAACACTCATGAAATACGATTTTTTCCAGGAATCGTCTTGTAGATAAAAACTCTATAAATAGATTTTTGTAATATTTATGAAAAATAAGTATATTCTAACCCCACAATGGACAATTTTTGGTGGGACTAGTGAAAAATAATTGAGTGTGTATTGTGTTGTTGTTCAAAATTACTGTCGAGTGTAAATAAATGCTGTCACTGTCACTCACATGTACACGAGCATGCGCACTCGGATACATTCAACGGTCAGGTAGCGTGCAGCTGCTATGTTATGTCCTGTTCTATCACACGGACCTCGGACGCTCTACTTTCTCTATCGCACTTATCAAATAGCTAGAATTCTAAAACTTTATAGCTTGGCAATATTATTTTATGTACGATTTTTTGCAGGCAAGCCTATACGATTGATTTTGTAATTAAATTATCTCACCTATGATATCAATTTCGATTGGTTAACAGATAGGTGTAGTTACCTATATTGACTTACCTGTTCACATCTGCTTGCCAGGTAGCTTGCGCAGAAATAAGTAGGCAAGCGTACCTAGGCATATTCTGTATGTTAAAAACTATCAGTTGAGGTGAAACTCATTCGGTTATCAAAAGAGTGAAGGTGATGAAAGAAAATTGATTAAAATTAATTCAATTAAAAATAGCTATGAACACTTTTCGATAGGCAAGTTATCATAGGCATACTTGTTTATAAATTATATTTGATGAAAAATATGTGTCATCGAGTTATCAGATCGGTGAAGGTCGACCTCCCACGGTCTCCCCTACTAAAAGGGTATACTCCAGAGTTGGTCCCATATAAATTTGAAAAAAATATTTCACCCTATGGTAGTAAAATAGGGGATATCAATCCTTCATCCCCTGAATTTCTACCCGTTAACCGATTCTACCACTGATAACTTTGTACTGGTTTATCCGATTTAAATGATTCTTTTTTTAATGAACAGGGTATACTTCAGAGTTAGTCATTCTCGGATTTCGAAAGGAATAGTCAACCCCGAAGGGTAGAAAAATAGGGGATTGATAATTTTTCATCTGTGAACCGATTCTGTTGGAACTTGGCACACATATAGGTATTTCTGATGACACTACAGCATAATGGATACCTGGAGTCAATTGAGTAGATACTTAATAATTTATTTTAGCCACAAATAAGTGAAAAATTAAAACTTTTTAACAAAACATCAAGCCGACTAAAACATCAACTGAAAAGCAAAAACTAAAATAAACCTTCTTAGTCTTAATGATAATTGAGCTCCTAAACTGAAATGGCTAACTAATTTTGAGTCGGCGCCAAACTAACAATTACCTAACGAAGATCATTATATTACTTTCAAAACACCACCGTGCATCCCGCTGCCATCATTTTACGCTTTACTCAATTCATTTGCTAGTTTGCTTGGCGCAGACTCAGAAATAGTTACTCACATTAGTTTAAGAGCTCAACTATCATTAAGACTAGGAGGGTTTATTTTATTTTTTATCCACTCCTATTGAATTATATATGGATTATTCAACTGGTTTTGAGCAATTAATAGTATCTATAAACAAACAACGTGAGTTATGATAACTCACTACTATAACTCACCACAATAAATCGGAAAAGATTCTTGGAATTATTTACGAACCGAATATCAAGGTGGCTCTGTTCTTCTGTACAGGGAGTAATGTCACTTGAATAATTTTGTCGTTTTCAAATTAAAAGTGAGTTTATACAGAAAGTAAAATGAAATAAGAAATAAAATAAAGTAAAATAAGAAGTAATCATTTTCAGAGTGTTTATAGAGAATGTAAGAAGTAAGAAAGCTGTCAATTGAAATTTGGGATTTTATGTTGTTACCTCAAACTTCAATGATGAATACTCGAAAATTTGGTCCCCGTTATTGTTTATTCAGTAAAATATAAGCCATTGTTGACAACACTACCAATATTATAAAATCTAGTCATTCAAAGACAAAAAGAAATTTAAAAAAATGCCAGTGAACACACCGTTTTCCGGTTATGGAAACAAAGATATGATGACGACTGCATTTATATCATGTCATGTATCATCCTATCTCGTCAATTTGTCTAAATTATTCAATATGTACATATGCCTAACAACTTGTCAAGTAAAATAAAATAAAAGATAAAAGTTAACCATCTTTTATTTCACTTCCTATTTTATATTACTTCTTATTTTATTTTATTTCTGTATAAACCTGTTATGGATGTTGTGTAGTTTTAACTTTTTAAGTTACTTTATTTTATTTCTTATTTTATTTTACTTGCTGATAAACTCACTATTAGTTAATACCTAATTATTCTGAATTTTTTGCTGAGAAAGATGAATTCAGATAGTGAAGATGAATTATTATGTACACCTCCAGAAATAAGACAAGTAGCTGGTGTTACCATACAGAATGTATTGCCCGAAAAATTCCAAAACAAATATAAAGGTGTATACAAAAATTTTCAAGATTGGTGTAGCAGCAAGAACATTGAGTCATCGTTCACAATAAATGTACTTTTGACATATTTTAGTGAACTTAGCACTAAATATAAAGCATCGTACCTATGGACTTACAACTCCATGCTAAGAAGCACACTCAACATAAATAATGGAATCAATCTAGAGAATTATTTGAAATTACGCGCGTTTCTTAAACGTCAATCAGAGAAACATGTAGCTAAAAAGGCAGAAACTTTTAGGCCAGAACAACTTAATAATTTCATAAATGAAGCTCCTGATGAGAAATATCTGGTGACAAAGGTAGTAGATTTCACAATATTCAATCGTTTTTATCATCTAGTCAATTACATAATTTATTTTAGGTTGCTTTAATAATGGGCATTATGGGTGCTTGTCGTGCAGCAGAATTGCACTCTATGCAAATTACAGATTTAGAAGATCATGGATCTATTTTTATGGTCAGTGTACCGAATACAAAAACAAAAATTGCCAGAAAATTCACTGTTACGGGAAATTTTTATACCATAGTTAAGAAATATTTAAATCTTATCGCAAACGATATTATTCTTTAAATTTCAAAATGGAAAATATCACTCACAAAGAAATGGCGTTAATAAATTTGGAGCAATGGGAAAAGACATTGCTTCATTTTTTAAATTAACACACTGTAATTTATATACAGGGCATTGTTTTCGCCGCTCGTCGGTAACTTCATTAGTAGATACTGGAGGGTATATAACGGCACTGGAACGCCATGGCGGTTGGCGCTCAACTACTGTGGCTGAGGGGTACGTTGATGATTCCGAAAAGAATAAGACAGATACTGCAAATAAAATATACAGTTCTATAACACCTCAACCAGTTAGTACATCAACAACATTTATGCAACAAACCCAAAATGAAACAATAAACTTGCATAATTCAGTCTCACATATTCAGTTTACTGGTTGTTCAAACTTCACAGTTGATTTTATTATTAAAAAAAATGAGTAATAAGAATTGAAATTTTTATAGCATTGTTATAGGTAACTATAAAGATTTGTGAATAAGGTTCTTTCTCCGTACTTTTATCTTAATATTTATTGTTATAGTCGTAGATAAAGTATAGTATTCAACTTGCGGTAATGGTCATAACTCACTTGATGACTTACAACACTCGCCTGCGTCTCGTGCTGCAAACTTCATCTGCGTGAGTTATGACCTACATTACCGCTCGTTAAATAATAAACTATTGCTTTTCAGTTGATTTTTTCGTCGGTTAAATTTTATGTTGAAGAATTCTCAGTTAGATAGATTTTCTGAGCGTGTATATCTTTCGAAATTATTGGAAAACACACCAACTTTTCGTCATTCATGAGGTTTTGCGGGCAAGTATTTCTTCAAATAATGCCTGGCTTTTATTGCACATATCTGCCCATCCACCGGCAATTTTTTCTCTGAAGAAATATTCTGGGATTTTGAACAAAGGGCGTCTATAACTGACCTCAATGTATGGAGCTTGTCATGGTTGACATTTTCTCTAGGCAACATACTCAATTGCATATTGAAATATATTGGTGCTCGTGTTGCTTGAAAATGTTTTTCACTCATTCCCTTTTCTATTTGGGGTAATCCCAATCGAGCACTCCCAAAATAATATTGTTTTAGGCTACGATTGACATATACATATTCCAAAACACTTCTGCAAGTCAGCAGTTGTTGTCTTATTGGGATTCTTCTGAACTGATTATAAATTTGACTGCTCGATTATTTTTCGCAACAATTGATCGTTGAAAAAGCAAGCAGTGATTCGAGTTCCATATAACTATTACCAAGTTGTTCACTGACTTTGAAAGCTTTCGCATCAAAACTGGTTTTTTTTTTCACGTAACGTTGAAAAGTTTTTTTTTCAAATTAGTACCAATCTTCCTCTTTTCATTTATTTCAGTATAAACATTCGTTCGAATTTCATCGTCTTCTCCTTCAATGTTCTCGTCGTTGTCTCCATCGTTAGTCGTGACTTCTATTCTTTCACCTCTCAATAAAAATCCATCGACAGACTCAGTGGGAAAGTCCTTAATTTCAAGTTCGTCCAAAACGTTATCCAGAGGGGTTTTCTCCTCCTTCACAGATGTTGAAAACATTCCTCTAATTCGAGTTGGGTGAGATATTCTCTAAGGTACTCATTTTTTTGTTTCGGACATTTTGACACTGAATCTAAAATATAAGAAATGATCCATTTCTAAGTGGAATATCTTATCAAAAGTGGACTAATTTTCGTTCAATTTGAAAACTAAATACTATATTTTCAAATGTAGCAGTCCAAACCGCAAGACACGAATTTGATACATCGAAATATTTTTATGATATACAAGAGAAAGGAAGAGGAACGAGTTGTATTTAAACGAATTTTGTATCTCAATCTAATGAAATACTGATATTTGCAGTGAATCACGCACAAATACACACTTATTTTCACTCACGTTTGTACTCAAATGGGCAGTAGATAATAACTAAACTCTTTCAATCGAAAAAACCGAAACTTAAAACTGCGCCCTAGATATTCACTTCCAATACGCTTCACATAAAGGTGTCCTGAATCCGAGACGAAGTGTTTTATGCAGTTAATGGAAGTTCACAAGAGGTTTAATGGAGAAGTTTACAAGAGGTTTAATATTATGTTTTGAACTCAATACATTGCGCAGTGTAGGACCGAAATATAAACGAGCATTTTTATTATAGCAGATATTTATTATGGAAATATAAAACATTTTGGACAAACCATCAACCAGATCAATCAATAAATCCTTCAGAGCAGGTAATTATTCCTGGTGAATTGAGACTAACAGACTAAGAGTGATATATGAAAATACTCAGAATCATCAGGTATATTCCCCAGAATCATTGGAAAAACTCTACAAAAATATCAATTCCATAAAAAAAATAGTATGAGTTTGATTTTTATCATTAGTTTTCAAGAACAGAAGTGGAGCACAAGCAGCAATAAATTAAGTGATCAATTTCATATGAGACAAAGGGCAATATATGACGGCCCTTTCTCCATTTTTCAGTCAACGTCACTTTCTCCTACCGGAAATTTTGTCGAATCCAAATTCAAAATAATTCATTATTTTTTTAGTATAAACATTTCATGGACTAGGTTCGTTCATAGCATTTTATCGATTATATGAGCATTTCTCCCTACTGGAACAAAGATCAGATGGGATTTCAGGGAAAGTAGGCCTGTTGCATCAGGAATGATGCACAACCCAAAATGTTTCCTCCCCCAAAACGACGGCAGTAGGCATAAAAGTCAATAATAATATGATATGGCAGTTCATATTTTCGGAGATTTTTACGATTTGAATATACTTGAATTGGGTACTCCAGAAGTTCATAAAAAAACTTGCCTTAAAAGTAATCTTTCGTCAACCTGACCAGCCATTCACATAGATCTCCAGTAGGCTTCTGATATTGTTGACCATATTATTTTTTCATTCGATTTCTTCTTCAGAAAGCGAACTGTGAATCATTGAACGAATTGTTTTCGAAATGCTGAGAAATTCGGTTTCCGGAAATTATTTCAATTATTTTAAGTCAATTCAAAGATATGAGACGTTGATTTCATATCTCTAGATTACAATTATATGAACAAAGTATAAGATATGAGATTTTCTGTTCAAAAAACTATCCAATACCCCCCAATGGAAAAGCATCATGTATCTAAAATATTTCACTACCTATGATGAAATTAACCTAACCTCAATCATCTAGAACATGGGCAGAATGATATTTTACGGATAGATAATTACAACTATTCATAACGTGGTTTTGATGAATTTGAATTTTAGAAAATCCATTCGTCTCACAATTTATTTTAAGAAAATTTATTCAATAAAATTTGTAATCGAAAAAATCTTCAAAAGATTACAAGATCTATTTATGTAGCACTTAATTTGAAATTAACTGATAACGTAACCACTTCAAAAATTCTCAAAAACCCAATTGGCACTGAAAACCAATATATCCGTCATTTTTATCAGAGTTTGTGCACGAATAAAAATTTTTTTTTTCTCAGATCTGGAAGTTTTTGTGGATCTGTTTATTTTTTGGATTGCCTTCGCTAGTTGTGTTTATTTCGGCATATGAATTCAGGGGACTTGAAGCTGCCATCTTAGGACCTCTACTGAAGCCACTGTTTGTGGTGGGATTTGGAGTTGGAATTTTGGGAATGTCCCAGAACATAGGAGGTATTTATCCATTCAATTTGAATTTCCAGCGCCTATTCGCACAATAATACAATCAACTATGCCCTAGAAGTTTTCATACAGCAAAGAAACCACTAAATGAAAAAAAACAGATTTAAATCACTTGAGTGAGATTTACTCTTATTTGATTTTTGTAGACAATCCTAATGTGAGGGAGAATCAGCAGATTACCCAAATGAATGCAAATAACAGTTTGATTCTTTTATTCCACATCATCTTATGTTCACACATCTGAATTCTCAATTCATTATGATAATCAATTAACTTTTATTCAAATCTATATATGGAAATATTCCATACCATTGCCAAGTTCACTTGGTAACATTGCTTCATTCCCAGTGGTCCATGTTATCCGTGGTGTCAGTCTATTTGAGAATTTATTCAGTCACATGTCTAGTTGACAGCCTCTTCAAAGAAAAACACGATCCAATCGCACAATCAGGTCTCAACATGATAATACATTGTTTCCGTATGTAATGAGGATTGTGGTTGATTCCTGTGAGTTTTAAAAGATGTTGTATCCATGGTTTTGTCCATATAACATTATTATTATTTTTAACATCATCACCGCATAACCTCACTTACACTGTAAGTTATAACTGGCTTGTTTTTCTTTATTATATATTCATATGTGTCTTCCTACTTTGTAGCATCCCTGATGATGATGATGATGATGATAAATATTATCGAAAGCTTGGAATCTGTGTAAAATAGTACAGTTATTGGCCTGCTGCATAACCCAAATATCAATCCCTTAATTCCTATCTAGTCAGCAAATAAAACTACCGATTCTATATATATATATATATATATATATATATATATATATATATATATATATATATAAAATTCGTTTTTTCTCGGGATTTAGTTAATCTAAATGGGGGAATTTTCTCACTATCCAACACAAATTGTTAAAAACCTATCAATTTTTTCTCCTTCATTTTTAAAGATTTTTCCAAAATGTTTTTGTTGTTGTTGAAAGAACATTATTGGTTGTACTTCATGCATACATACATTTGTTTCAATACCAAGCTTATTCTCAAATGAACAATATCCAGTTGCTTAAGTCACAAAACAAAACTATTATCCGCGAATAAATTTTGTGCCATATCACTAATTATGTCAGTTAATAAACCAAACTGATTTGTTGAAATAACACTTTTGTTCTACTTCAGTCATAAATATATTGGTTTTGATAAAAAACTGGTTCATATATTGACAATATCTATTTGTTCAAGTAACAAGAAAAGTAATTAATATAACCAATTATGTTATTTAATGAAACAAAGATTTTTTTAAACCTTCCAAATTAGCAATTCTAATTGTTGAAGTAACAAAACGAAATTACAATACACAAAATATTTAGTACTTATAAACCAATCTGCTTTGTTGAATCACCATGAAAGGTTGTACTTTCATTTAAGGTTATTTGTTAGTAATGCAGAATAATTTTGATAATTTTTCGTTTTGCAACAACTGCAAACGAAATGGTAGTTACGAGACAAATAATAAGTTAACTCTGCGGAAATCTTGTGAGATTCAACAAAATGAGCAGAATTATCAACAAGAAGGAACGAAATTATGAAAATAGCAAGTTGGTATATTGATAAGATTATATCAATATAACTATTGGTAATTGTTAGAAAAACAAATATTTTTGTCTTTTTGCCTCAATGATTTGCATAGCTGAGATGATGAATTGCCATTCTTCGCTAGTAAATGTTGTTAATTGTCACGTAAGTTATTGCACAAATAAACAAGATTCCTTTGACTAAAAGGCACTTTTGTTAATTTAACTAAATAAGGTTAGTGGTTCGATATGAGCAACAAGTTGTAGTCAATCTTAACTACCCATTTTTTACTGTGCATATATGTCGTTTGGAGTTGAAATATAAGGATGACATTTGACATGTTATGTATGAGCTGTATGAGCATGTGGTTTCGTAACAGTGTGAGAAATTGATTTTTTTATTTTTTCCATTTCATTTTTAGATTATAGTTTTTTGTGAGAGGAGTTGAACATGGTAAGGAACATGATTTGTAAGTGTTTCTGGTACCATTGGTATACAATAATCTACATATCTTTTATTAAAGGCAATGTTGAAATTTAGTTTTTGTCCAATTGTGGTTTCAAGGTCTTCCATAACAATTTGGGCTAGGACTAGAAATAGCAGCTCCCATAGCACAGCCTTCGATTTGCTCATAATATTCATCATTGTTTTGGAAGTATGTTGATGTTGAGGTGTATTCTATTGCTGTCAGAAATGCAGGTAGTGGTTGAGATATATGCTCTATTATATTGTCCCAAATTTTTTCATAAATTCTTGTGCTAAAGTTAATAGTATGTTTGTGTTCAGCGAAACTTCAATTTTTTTAATTGATTGTTTTAATTTTAAAATTACCCAATATATTAGCTAGATATTTTGATAGTTTTCGAAAGGTGATTGAATGCATGATACTATTGGCCTGAAGGGCATGTTTTGTTTGTGTAGTTATGGTGAAGATTATATTTTGGGTGATGACATTGTTTATTTTTGATTCTTTTGCAAGTTTTTTGTTATATTTCCTTCCCATCGTTCACCTCGAATTGATTCTCCATGTTTTTTTTCGTTTATCGATGTAAAAAAAATCAAAAAAATCCTTTACGGCGTTGCCAATTCATGAGTTGTTAACTTATTTTCACCGCTATTGGAGGGGCGTTATGTGAAAGGCATACTCGGTTCATTTATTCAATTGGAAATGGTTTCTGCAGATAGTAGAACATGGGTTCGTCATAAATCATTACTATTTTACACGCTTTATATTAGCTTCACTTGTATGTTTGTTTGTTTGTTTGTAACCGACTCCTTTGGGCGCGATTTTGACCCACTTCCAGACGTCCGAATGATCTGAAATTTGGCAGGTGTACATAATTCCGATGACAATGCATTGAGAAATTTTTGTGTGAAGAAGAAAAAATGGCGGCTCCAATATGGCGTACGAGTTTTGTGATTATGGTCCGATTCGCTTCAAAATTGGTATCTGAAGGTTTTCGTGGTCGGAGATTATGATTTTTTCGTCAATGTGAAGAAAAAAAAATGGCGGCTCCAATATGTTGCGTACGAGTTTTGTGATTATGGTCCGATTCGCTTCAAAATTGGTATCTGAAGGTTTTTCGTGGTCGGAGATTATGATTTTTTCGTCAAAATTGAAGAAATTCAAAATGGCGGCTCCAAATGGTGGACGAGTTTTGTGATTATGGTCTGATTCTATTCAAAATTGGTATGTGGGGGTTTTTGGGTCGAATATTATGATTTTTTTGTGAAAATTGGAGAATTCAATGGCGGCTTCAAATGGTGGCAGTTTTGTGATTATGGTCTGATTCTATTCAAAATTGGTATGTGGGGGTTTTTCGGGTTGGAGATTATGATTACGTAATTTGATAGGATTATTCCATTTTTTTATTTGCAAAAAAATTATAAAAATAACACTTTAAAAAAAACTAAAAAAACACGCTTTTATAAAAAAAAACAAAAAAGTAGAAAATAAATAATGGTTTGAAAAAACTAAAAAACACGCTTTTATAGAAAACCAGACTGAAAAAATAGAAAATATGAAAAACATGTATTTTATTTAAAAAAAAGCGTGGGGTGCATGGTATCAATAATTATATAGTACATTACCTAGGGCAGTGAAGTGAGAAATGTCTCAGATCACAGGTAATTGTTGGCCGAGGCGATACCATGCACCCCACGCTTTTTTTTAAATAAAATACATGTTTTTTTTATTTTCTATTTTTTTAGTCTGGTTTTCTATAAAAGCGTGTTTATCAGTTTTTTCAAACTATTATTCATTTACTATATATTTATTTAGATACAGTAATTTTTCTTCTAATGCAAACCAGTTGAATTTGGTGTTCTCGAATAGAACACCCTTTGGAATTATGAAAATATGTGTTTTTACTGTTCGCAGCGTTTCCAAATTGAACGTAGGGGAGGCCGGGGTTCGAAGTGCCGGGGGCAGGTTGTTCCGATTGAAATAGCTCCGCGAAGAAAAGAGATAGCAATAAGTGTGAAGTGCATCGCGAAACGTCATATCATCGCGCCATTGCGTCAGTCATTTTAGTGACGGTCTGCCCGCGTGTTAGCGTGGTAGTCGATTGGTGACACTCAAACATCACGTAAGTAAATTTTTTCGTCATCATACTTTTTGGTCTATTTTAATCAATTTTCTAGCTATTTGTGTGTTACTTGCTATTATCTGTCGAGCAAACTACAGTGATTAACTTTTTAATATCGTTTTTGGCTTTTCCAAACGTATTCTATCATAATTGGATGTTACTTTAGAAAATGGAATTTGAGGTTCCAAGTTCCTCTGGTGGGGGGCTAGTTGTTCCGCGGAACAACCTGCCCCGTAACGAACACGTAAATAATAAAATTAAAACTTTGTTTTAGGATGAGAAACTATAAACGAAAAACCGAACGGGGCAAGGTTTCAATTGAGCTTTTGCAGCGGGCTGCTGATGCCGTTATTAAAGACGGTCGTAAACTTAAGACGGTAGCTCGGGAATTAGAGATATGTCATATGACATTGTTTCGCTTTGTCAAAAAGTTGAAAGCTGGTGTAACACCTACTGTGGGTTACTATTCTAGACAGGTGTTCAACCAAGACCAAGAGAAGACATTGGCGGATTATTTATTAAAATGTTCATCAATTTACTTCGGTCTTTTGCCAGAAGAAGTAAGGAAGTTGGCATATAGTTGCGCTGTCAAATTTGACATGCCTAATATTCCAGTCTCTTGGCATAGAAATAAAGAAGCTGGAGCTGATTGGTTCACTAATTTTCTGAAAAGAAATCCGTCATTGTCCATAAGAGCTCCGGAAGCCACTAGTGCAGGACGCGCATCCTCTTTTAACCGACACAACGTTAATGAATTCTTTAGCAAGCTTGGAGACGTCATTTTGAAATATAACATGCTACCGTCTAGAATTTGGAACTTGGACGAAACAGGTGTTACCAGTGTATTGAAGCCGAAGAAAATAGTCGCTGCAAAAGGCGTTAGACAAGTGGGTGCCATAGTGTCTGCGGAGCGAGGAACTTTAGTTACCGTTGAACTTGCAGCAAATGCAGTGGGAAATACTGTACCACCTATGTTTATTTTTCCGCGCCTTAAATATTAGGACTTATTTCTTCGAGATGGTCCCACGGAGAGTATTGGAGCTGGAAATAGCTCGGGATGGATGACGGCTACAGAATTCCTCATATTTATGGACCATTTTATAAAACACACAAAGCCCACTCTCGAAGACCCCGTATTGTTATTGCTTGATAACCATCAATCACATGTTGACATTGATGTGGTTGAAAAGGCAAAGGCAAATTCGGTTATAATGTTGTCTTTCCCGCCACATTGTACCCATAATTTGCAACCACTAGATGTTGGCGTTAATGGACCGTTTAAAACGTATTGTGCCAAAGCGCAAGAAAACTGGCTACGTAATAACCCAGGCAAGACAATGTCTATTTATGAGATACCTGGAATTGTCAAACATGCATGGCCTTTAGCAGCTACACCAAATAACATTATGAACGCATTTAAAAAGGCAGGCATAAGTCCATACAACCCTGATATATTTACGGATGAAGATTCTGCCCAGGCGTTCGTTACTGATCGACCAATGCCCGACACCGCTAATATTTCATTGGGATTGGGAAATGTGAAACCACAGCTTCAAGGATTAGCAGACGTTAATGAGCCTCAGGCGGATCATGATATGGAAACCGTCCCAGATAACGAGCCACGTCCAGCAAGAATAGAATCAGCAACCAATGAACCTCAACCAGGATCCTCGAACATTGCTAATTTGCCAAATAATGTTGTCATTCAAGCCACATCTAGCATATTTTCACCTGAAGCAATTAAACCTTTACCAAAAGCACCGCCAAGATCGTGTAACAACTAAGCGACGAATAAGAAAATCAGCAATACTGACAGATACGCCTGAAAAGAATGCTTTGGCTGAAGAAAAGCAAGAAAAGTAAAGAGCAATAGTAAAATAAAGACGAAGGAAGTTGAAAAAAGAGTCAGAAAGAATAAAGTAACTGGTAAAAACAAGCGAAATTATAAAGTGGCAAGTAAATCCGCAAATGGTAAAGAAAATGTGAAAAGGAAACTACTGCAAGAAGATAATCATGGAAGTGATAGTGAAGAAGAGACCATGGAATGGTATTGTCTAATATGTTGCGATTTATATTCCAACTCACGACCAGGTGAACAATGGATTGAATGCGTCATGTGTAAGAATTGGGCTCATTCAAAATGCCTGAAATCTGAAGATGTTCATTCTTATGTTTGTCAAAATTGTAATTCTGACGACGACTCTGAATAATTTTTTTTAAGTTACTGAAATGAATCTGTTTTTACAGAGTAGGTTATAAGTTTAGATTATTGATCTCAGTAAAGTCATTGCTATAAGACTGAATTAAGAAACTATAACTCGAAATGTTAAAATTTGTTATTTTTTGTGTTTTCATTAAAAGAAATAATTTTGTTTTTTTTTGACAAGCAAACGTTTGTCAAAGTTGATTGAGTAATATTAAAAATGTTTATTATTCTTAAATCTATTAATTAGGTTGTACTACACCATTAACTGGTAGTTAATGCTTGTTATTATTTTATGTTTGCAGTTATGTTCATTACATTTATTTATTTTGTTGAAAAGTTTGTAAAAAACATTAAGATTTTGTACTTTTCTAAATAAAACTCTAATAAATATTCAATTACATATACCTAATTTATTTTATATAATACCTTTCCAACTAATACTACATTATTAGGGACTGGAGTTGATAAGCGGAACAACTTACCTCAGCTGAGGAACAACCAGCCCCTTTGTGGGGCGAGTTGTTCCTTGTCGACTTTTTACAGAAAAAATATCCTGAGCAATAATATATGCTTATTTCAAAGAACTTAAGTTTACAATTTGAAACAAGGATAAATTATGCACCATTTTATATAGGAATCGTTGATTTTAAACATTTCTATTACATTTATATTGCCTCCGACTCCAAAATCGGAACGTCGAACCCCGGTCTCCCCTACAGGTATCATTCCCTAGTTGTATCTCAGTTTTTTCCAGAACGTGAACGGTTTCAACTTCAAAGGTCATAATTGTTACAATACCTTATATTATGTTTTTTATTCCATTTTATCAATAATTCCACATGTCGAAACAAATCATTGATCATAAGGAAAACTCCTATCAATTCAGCTATCAAATGGGTGAATATTTGCATTAAAACAGTTTTCCTCGATATTCATATAGATTTCGAAAGACGAGTTAATTTATGCAACCAAAACAAAATGGGAGAAAACTTGTCATTCTTCAAAAACGTGTTGTTCAGTGATAAGTCGCCGTTCCACAGAAATTTTCTCCTTAACTGTAATAATTTCCACGATAATGCTATCGAAAACAGTTAACGTTCATGTCATATCATATCATAATCATATCATAATCCTAGTAGAATCATTTATAGATGTTTCTAATACCAACACCGAATTGACCCCATTTGAATTCTGCAAAATTTGAAATTGGAACCAAAATATTTCAATGTACTTTTTCACATGTGATAGTTTGCTTTTTTTCATATTGAGTTTTGAGATATTTCCAGATAGTTTTGGTTGCTGATGAACATTTCTTTCCACACGCTTGTGAAAATAAATGTTTTGAAATTTTGAAAGCAATCATAATGATATAGTGAAGTATTTTCATGGACTATTAACTCTTATGATTCCAGGCATCGTCAAAAGAATTTTCGAATGGGAACCGGTAGTACTGCTCAGTAATTTCACGTACTGTATCTACATATGTCAACTTCCAATCCTCATACAAACATCAGGCTCGCTTATAGAAATAGGTTTTTCAGATTTGGTAAGTGCAACATTGAATATTTCATCGAGTTTGTGCCAACTAGTTTCATTCAGAAGCAAAAGAAAATTGCTGTGTTCAGAAAATCAGAAGCCATCAGATACTGTCAGGGTTCATGTGATAATAATTTGAGAACAGCCATTCTCAACAATTTCCTTGTGAACTCTTAAAAAAAGGTAGCTCTTGATGATAACTATTCTTTCAAGTGAGGGATTCCCAGAATTCGTAACCTTGTATTCTGATATGGTTTTTGCTACTTTTTTTGACGTTTTTAGAAGTATTTCGGATGGTTCGAAGCACAGCCTAGCATTTGATGACTTCTTGGTTTTATTTTGAATAAAATATTATCAATCGACAATATTCATAACTTCCTGAGTTCTCAAAAGAAAAAACCAAAAAATATTCAAACATACTCATGGATTATTTTCCAATAGAAAAGGATTCGATCGATTGAAAGATATAAAAATCATCAATAAATAGAAGACGAATAAAGTGGGTTAACGTTATATGACGTTAATCCGACGAACTGACGTTATAGGAAAATTATACCAAGCAGAGACAGAATGTTTTCAAGAAATGTTATTCTCATTTCTGAAAAATTATTTTACTTTAGTCCATAGTCATAATTCAGGTTGTTAAAACCCTAGTTGAGACATAGTGGGGACTTATTCATTGATAACTTTAAATATTTCCTCGAAATATTCACGGCAGCTTTCTTTCGAATCTTTCGAGATCTTTCGCGAGGGCCACCAATCTATTACCCGTGATTAAACGCCAAATATTCAAATCTCCGAAGCCATTTTCTGACAACATCGAGAACACTCGCTAGAACTGCAGAGCCAACTATTATAGTGATATCAAAAATTGAATGATTGAAAATAACAAAAAAACAACACAAAATTCACAATTTATTTGTAGTTTCAGAGTATAGCTATTGTATATAGTGTCACTATAATTGGAAAAAAGTGGGAAAACATTGCTGTAGTGATTTGATCTTCGTCTTTCGAAAAAACTTGTTCCATTCTGTTTTTGGTGACGACTTTCATTATCATTATGCTATACCTACAACCGGCTGTCGAATTATTTGAGAAAGGGAATGTTTCTACTATACAACTATAGTTGAAAAGTGAAATACTTGAACGATGATGAAATATTCTTCACACTCTAATGTATATTTATTTCCACTCTATTCACATCAAGATTGTTTGTATTTAGCTTGGATTTATGTGCGTGATGTAAATAGAAGTATATAAATATAATTTTCTTATATTTTTGCTTTTTCAAAAGTTGAGTGGGAGAACAAAACTGCAGTGCTCTGCACTTAAGATTTGAATTTCGCCTTTTGGTAAAACTTGTTCCTTTTTGTTTTCCAATGAAGACTTATTATCATTGTTAATTATTCTCCTATTTTAGTTGAATTCAATATTCAATCACAAATTTATATATATATATATATATATATATATATATATATATATATATAGTGAATAGTGGGGTTTTGCAGCAAATGAAAGAGAACTCTTCAAAGGTTGTCGAAGCTTCCGGAAATTTTATTAATTATTTCCATCATCAGGGAAACTACAAAGGTGTAAAATTGAAGTTAGTTTTTTTTATAGGTTGAATGTGACTCACATCTTTGTTGAGAATGATTATACAGGTGTTGAAATATAATGGTTGACACATTATGAAGGATGAATTATGATATAATACAGTTCAAAATAACTAGTTAAGTATTGAAATAAGAATTATTACAATTTCTAGTGGTGACTGTCATTTCCCCATGTGAAAAGAAGTGTCAAGTACAGGTTAGGTACTTCTGACAGGTAGTTGACATGACATCTGACAGACAATTGACATGCCATCTGATGGGCCAAAACCAAATTGAGACTGATAACAGTGGTGCCAATTGTATGTTGCCAACATAATTATTTTTGTATGATGAAAGATTGGAAACATTGAAAGTGAGGTTGTTGTTTGACAACTTTTTTATATTATTTAAAGAGTTATCTTTTATTTGCTGCAAAATCCCACTTTTTACTGGTTCCATCCCTAACTAGTCAGCAACGACTACCCGTTTTCTCTCTCTCTCTCTATATATATAAACATATATATATATATATATATACTGGTTGTAATCTGAACTCTTGCACACCCGTGAATGACGAGTGTATAATGCCATTTTGTAACAATTTACAGTGGTTAAAAATCTGAAAAAACAAATGGAAAACTTGTTTTGTCCATTGTAGAATTGGACAAAATTTTGGGTAGCGCCTCCCGCCTAATTCCAGGTGACCTGCCCAGGGAAAAATTACTGTCATTGCCGCATGCAATAAACATTTAACTCGACATTTGAATGAGGTAGAATGTTGAACTGATTGTGGGGTAAATGTACACATTGCAGGCTGCCTGAGATAGATATTCAATTTCAAAGTGAAGAAAACAATTAAACATGTTATATCCAAACTGGTGATGGAGTCGGAATAAATTGACTCGTTACTCTTATCACTTATCATAATTGTCACAGTGACTTGTGAGGACAAACATTCGCAATTGAATATTATTTTGAAGAATAATATCGGGACCATTGTAGTGATTCAGACATTCAGAAGCTGTCTACAAACGAAAGTTTGTTAGATACTACTAGTGTTTTCTGATTGGCTGGTGAATGAAAGATCTAAAGATTTTCAACAACTAATCAGACAACAGTACGCGATGTGCACGAAAATTAATTTGAACATTATTCTCTTTGTCTTTTTAAAAGTTTGCCGTTCTGTCAAAAAATTATGTATATTTTATTTATATATTAGTTACGAAAACGCCCGCACAGTGATTGGCGACTCCAGAATCCAACCAGAGATGAAATTTACTACTTCATAAATGCGACGAGTGATTCATCTTATCTTCTATCCTTCAGAATACGCACGGAACAGCTCGGTGTTTAGTTTTTAGAGCCAACAAAAAACAAAGACAATGATGTTCAGATTATTTACTGCACATGCATACTATTTTCTGATTGGTTGCTAATTAAGATCTTTGATTCACCAGCCAATCAGAAAACACTGGTAGAATCTAACAAACTTCCGTTCGTAGACAGCTATGTGAACCGTCCATGCGAGAGTTTTGCTTGGCAACGGTCTTCAGTTCACTGTTCTGAATGACTGAATCACTACAATGGTCGTGATATTATTTTCCATAACGATATTCAATTGAGAATGTTTCCCACTGTTTGTGTGGTTTGTTACTGTGCTAAATATGATAAGTGCCTCAAAGCAGAGTATGAAGTCGACTAGTTCTCACTAGAACCTGTTCAAATATTACAAAGTTAGTTATTTTCTGGATATATACTTCAAGCAGCCTGCAATTGTACATTTACCAAACAATCAATTCCAAAATTATAGCTTTTTCAAATGTAGAGTTGAATGTTTATTGTAGTCGGCCATTGCCAAAGTGTTCCTCTGAGTAAGTCACCTGAAATCAGGCGGGTGGCGCTACCCAACATTTTGTCGAATTTTACAAAGAACAACCAGATTTTCAACCATTGTTATAAAATGGCATTATACACTTGTCATTCACAATGTGAAGAGGTTAATTAACCCTTATATATAATATAATATATATATATATATATATATATTTATATATATATGATATATATATATATATATATATATATATATATATATCTCCACACCACCACAATAAAGAGTTCAGAAACAAAATGTCCCCAGAGACCCAGAACCCAACCTAAGAAAGCTCCTCCAAATATAAATATACAGGATTCAGGAACCACAATTAATATATATATATATATATATATATATATATATATATATATATATATATATATATATATATATATATATATATATATATATATATATATATATGTCAGGAGTACTTCGACAAACTTCAGGCAGTGATTCCTCACAATATTCTAATATGAATTGTCGAAATAAATATATGTCCGGAAACGCTTTGTTTCCAAGATAGAGGGTAATTAAATTAGGGAATAAATTCGAAGTTTAAGTAAGTTGTTTTGGTTTTGTGTAGGGGGCGCCACCTATTCTATTCTTTTTTAAACCCCCAGGAACAGGTATTCCTGCTAAACGACGGTGGAGACTGGTAAATGTTGTAGCTGAAGGCAGTATTCGATTAGGAAATCGCTCCTGGTAAATACGTCTTGCTTCGCGCGCATTGCCATCCGCAAGGCCATAAACGAAATGCATATCGGCTAAATGAGCATTATCGTTTAAATAATACATTTTTTCAAAATTACTGTTTTCAAACTTACAAAAACTTCAACAAAACTTTCAACTGTCACATAATATGTAATTACCAAAACTACTCACTTGAACGTCAAATTCATTTCCTAAGCATTCTTGCGAAAAATGCAGAATAATGGTGATAACTTCAACACGCATCGATTATCAAATAATCGACTTGAAATTTTCAAGTCCAAATATCTAGAAAACGGTTGCTTATAGCGACTTGTAACTGGGGCAGCTTTTTTACGAAGATATGATAGAGGAATTCATTTATCCGCTGGAAAATTAGAAGTATGATCAAAAAAGTTATGAATCTTCGAAAAAAAAGACGTGTAGGTGACGCCCTTTACGAGTAAGAGCAATAATAACATCAGGTTCGAATTCGACACCTCAAAAAACCTCTCAATACCAATTTTCGTTCAATTGACGTCAGTATTTCGAAAGTTATTTGAGAAAAACATATTAGAATATTGTGAGGAATCACCTTCTGAAGTTTGTCAAAGTACTTCTGACTCACCCTGTATATAGTGCGCGCGTAAAATATGGAAACATGAAGATATTTTTGACACCCCATAAGATACAATAACAAAATTTTTGATATGTATATTAGGTGGACCAGCGATTTTAAATGTTATATTTTCGACCTTACCCAATGTTCAGTTTCTGATACACGAACAATATTTGTATTTTTGAATGGGACAACCCGTATATTTCACAATTTTCTGTGACCTACTCTGGCAGACGTTTGCCATTGAAAAATAGTGAACTTCCGCCAAGGTAGGGCACCTGTTTGTGTATTGTTTCCCAATGTATGTTACAGAAAAATATTTTGTTTGCAGCAAAAAAAATATTTTCCAAACCATGTATGTATTTAAAAAAAATTAAGGAATTGAAAATGTCCCTGGCCAGGGACGACACGTCTTCTCCTACAAACCACTAAAACATCGTTTTCAAAGAATCCAAAACCCAAGAAAACCTTCCGAAAAGTATATATATATATATATATATATATATATATATATATATATATATTGTTATGTTATGAAGGACCTGTAATTTATTTTGAAAGGAAAAAGCAATAATTTCATAAAAAACCCACAAAAATAATAATTACTTACTAGTTAGTAGTTCAAGAGATATTGTTTTTACATATTTTAAGATTCTTTTTCTTTTATGAAGCCTCTGTATGATATTGATAGATAAAAAATATACAAATACTATAATGCAATCATTTTCATACATTATCAAGATCATTACAACCTATAATTGTTCAAAAGATAACAAAATCATCCTGAATAAAATATGATCAACAAAATTATAAGCTTGAAACATACAGTATATGGAATTGTACCTAACTAAAAATAGCCAATGGAAGAACAACAAACTTCTTGATGACAATAGCCAATCAAAGAACAGTATGGTAATAAGATTTGAAATTGTGAGAAAATAAGAACGGAAAAGTGTCAGAGACAATTATCAATAAATATTGTAAATAGATTGTAAGAAAATAAAAATATTTTAGTTAATCAGTTTTGACAAATAATCCCAAAGAGTGAAAATGTGACAACAAAGTGCGCGAATTTAAAAATTCAAATGATATTGAAAAAGGGAGAAATGGTATCCAGGTGACAGAAAACAAAGCTACGAGGAGATTGAAAAAAATTTCAAAAAGAACGCCACGTTCGGACTTTAGAGAAAGAAAAATTCAAAAACTTCATCAATATAAGGTATTTTCTCTATTAGAACCCAATCAACTCAACTTCAGGAGAATTTCAATAAAAATAAATAGCAGCAAACGACATTACCTTTTATGTACTCCACATGAAACTATTTCAAAGCTGATTTCTGGATTTGTATGGTTCCTTTTTGGTATTGGAGAGCCTGAGAGCAGTACATTGAGGAGGATTCAATTTCATGGTGCATATTGTAACAGCGACAGTTCCAGTGTCAGGTATAAACCTTTCTAGTGCACATCACAAACTTAATAACCTCACAAATAACTCGTATCATACCAGAAGAACTCTATTTCACTTTGATATTGAACTATTAAAGAACTTCAACCTTCAAAGTAAAAGTGAGGTTTTTATTCATCGCCGTTTCTCATGATTGTCTTTGAAAATTTGTAGAATGACCATAGTATAAGTTATCTATCGTAGGCCAGGTTAATATAAGTTTTCCTGAATAAAGGAAATAATTGTTTTTCGACATTTTCTTGTTTGTTTTCCACAATGATCTGCAATCGTACTTGTAAACATTGAATAGATTGAATTTGACATCAAGCAGTGGCTCTATTGCCTGAACCGGCTATCTGAGACAAAAGGCGTACCAACTGAGTTTAGTCGTGGTAAAAAAAGTTATGACAATTGGCAGCAACGTGACGAGAAAACAGTGACGTTATTACATTGCAATATATTATACAGGGTGAAAATAATTTATCGTTCATATCAATTTGAACCCAAGAGGGATGAAAATCAACAACAACATATTATTTTTACAAATCACATTCCATAACAATTTGGTTCCCAGCTACGAACAGAAATTATTAGCAATCATCATTTTATAATAACGATTATTTGATATATCATTAGATCATTACAATATATATATATATATATATATATATATATATATATATATATATATATATATATAATATATATATATATATATATATATATATATATAAAACGGAAGAAATCTATTGGACATAGGACATAGTTTGTTGACTCCGTTGATTTGTCGTTTTCTACAAAGTGTTGTCCATCCTTGCACTTCTTCACCGTACTGATGAGGGCCGAGAGCCCGAAACACGTGTCTGCGGTTGGAGATTCTCTTTGAGGGCTATGTCCAATAGATTTCTTCCATTTTGTTTACCAGTCTCCTCGATATTTTTCCCATCCATATATATATATATATTATATTATATATATATATATATATATATATATATATATATATATATATATATATAATATATATATATATATATATATATATATATATATATATATTGGTTCAATATTGTATATAAATTCCATTGCAGATGATTACACATCTGATTTCATGAATACCCTTCTCATATTCTCAAACAAATTAGTTCATTGCAACAAAATGAATGTGCTATTGGATCGGAGTTGGGGATGTGTGATTCACATATGCTCAGGATGTGCAAAATTATTGTAATCAATTTCTTCGTTATTTTTCATCTGTCATATGTATTCATTATATTTCAATATTTTCAGGTGAAGAATTGCATGAGTAACATAGTGTTCAGTATATTCATCGGAATCTTATTTACTGTGTCAGTTGAAGAGCCTGGTATAACCTTTCAGAAAATGTTGATACCCCAAGTGGTGAAATACGAAGAAAAGAAGAATGAGAAGCAGAAGAAGAATTAACATGTCTTGATCAATCTGAGAGATGGTACAATCTGAGAAGGTGCTGTTCGTATGGAAATAAATCCAAACTCTAAAAACTAGTTGTTAGTTTTAGACATTCATCCAAATGTTATTGATTTTATTCAGTATTAAAATTGCTACATTTGAAGCATAAGTTTCCCAAGTTGTCATCCTTCACCTTAGCTCCAGTCATTTGCTGCTCAGAACGGGGGTTACCTAGAAAGTTTTCCGGGAGTTTTGAAAATTGGTACTTTTATAGATTCCGACGTGCTCTTTTCGATTTTTAACTTTGTAACTTCTTATCTTGGCCGCTCGCCCCACCAAATTGGAAAAATGGCGCCCAAAAACAGTTCTCTGACAATATATCATTTCCGACATGAGTGACAATTGACATCATTGACAATGATCTCAAATCTTATTTCCTGTTAACTAATAAGCAAGTGAAATAACTTTCAAATGATTACGTTATTATTTAGAACATATCTTCTAGTATCGGATTTATAAGTCTAGTTCGGGCAGCGGTGGCTGGTCAGGTTGACGAGAGCCAAGCAACATCGGGTGCGTTTAGTACTTGAATGAGGGACAACCTGACAAGGAAGGTGCGCGTTAAAATGCCCTAAAAATTCTAGCGTAGTAGCATATTCGCAGCTGCAGGCGTCTTATCAATGGGCCCAAGATAAAACGATAGATATGCCGTCCTTCGTAGGGACGTTAAGATGGCGGTCCCGAGGTCATAGATGTTGAGCTCGTGGAAAAACCCTACTTCTGAAACAACAGAGGATTCGGCAAAATTTCCGGTTGGGGAGTGTGCTCACCTGTGTTTAGCCCTGGTTGCAGAAATAGGCCGACGTTAAATAAAGCAATAAAAGAGAACGTCTAGTTCTTACTGTTCGGAGCGAAATAAACATTTTCGATTACAACACTTCACTGATACCCACATGCCATGAAGTTGGACATTTTTTAACAAAAAAATATTCACGACTCTTTCCGCGGAAAAATGTTGGTTGTTCAACGAAGTTTAGCGTATTTTGAAGCATCTACGAAAATTTTGTCAAAATCGGTGACATTTCAGGTATGCTGCAATGAAAGCTGTGCAGGTACTGAATGACTAACTCAAAATTTCCAAATCCTGAAATGTGTCCTGTAAGATTTTTCTGGAACCGATATCGAAAAAGGAAATTATTGCCAAGACAGATTCTTTCTGACGGTGAATGGAAGGTGGAATTAATACAAATATGCTAATTAGGACAAGAATTCCCGTGTTGGTAATGATACAATATCAAAATAGGCAAAAGTGAGAAAAAAACAAAGTGGTTTTTTATTCAAAATTGGTATATGGGGGTTTTGGGGTCGGTGATATGAATTTTGTTGTAAAAATCCATAAATTCTAAATGAAGGCTCCAAGATGGCGGCCGAGTTTTGTGATTATGGTCCGATTCGATGCAAAATTTGTATGAAGGGGTTTTCGCGGTCGAAAATTATGAATTTTCTGTCAAAATTCATGAATTTGATATGGCGGAAAATGGCGGACGAGTTATTTGATTATGGTCCGATTCGAATCAAAATTGATATTAGGAAGGTTTTCGGGGTCGGAGATCATGAAATGATTGACGAAATTCATAAATTCAACATGAAGGACGAGTTTTGTGATGATGGTCCAATTCGATTCAGAATCAATGTGCGGGGGTTTTTGGGTAGGAGATTATAATTTTTTTGTCAAAATCCATACATGATGATTATGGTCTGATTTGATTCAAAATTGTTATGCGGCGGTTTTCGAGGTCGGACATCTTGAATTATATTTCAAAATTTAAGAATTAAAGATGGCTGCCCCAAAATGGCGGAAGAGTTTTGTGATTATGGTCAGATTCTTTTCAAAATTGGTGTGTGGGAGTTTTTGGGGTCGGAGATCATGATTTCTTCCAGCTCAAAACTCACAGGGAAGAGACCTTGTTATAACGATGCTCTTTTAGAGATGAACAGATCAAGGCGAACTTACTGAAAATCAAAGATTGAAATAACTAATAAATAATAAAAAACATTTTCAAAGACGAGCTTTTATTCAAGCCGTGTACTAAAACGTATAAAATAAGTTCAAGTCATCGCTGACAATGATAAAATTATTTTTTGGTGTCGCGCGAATTGTCATAAAATTAATACTTCGACAAGTTGTTGCTTACCACCAATCATTGTTCAATAACTAATTGGAACCTACTTTTATGAACACTTCGCGCGACAAGCTTCTTGAAACCAAATATAGTTAAATCATTGGCAGCGATGACTGAAACTTATTTTATTGAAACGTATACGGCTTAAGTAAAATGTTTTTTATTAGTTATTTCATTACTTTTACATCATTGTTATATCATATTGATATCAGTAGGATCACGATGTCAATCGGACGTCGTTCTATTTTTGTCGGTTTTAACTCGTTGCTATCACCGATGATAATCATAGCACTAGTTATATAACACCCGAATATAACACATATACTCACGAAATACTATAGTCGCTGCCTTTATGAACGCGGAAGTTGAGTAACCGAACTACAGCGTGTAGCATATGGCCGATCAACTTATCAATCCGTCATGAATGATCATTTAACTTAGGCTCTTTGGCATTATGATTTTCAAACAATACTTCGTATAATTAAAATGGGGTGATTTTTTTAGATTCGATAGGGAAGCGAATTTTCAGTAGATAATCTACATTTCTAATTATAATTAGTAGGATTTTGGTGTGATTATTAAGTTAGGAGTTAACAACAATTGATTGAATTCTTCAAGTAATTTTTTCGATACATTGCAAAATAAACAAAAAATTATTTAAGAAAATCTCAAAGTCCACTATAATAGATAGCTCAAACGTTTTTTCAAATTCATTTTGAATAAAAAAGGTTTTTTCAAGTATTTTACATTAAAAAAATTACCCTACACTTTTCGGTGATGTCAGATTTTTTGTGATGCAACTTTGGTACGCTCTATTATTCAAACAAATGGATGGATGAACTATTGGTGATGATGTTATTTGTAGAAAATGTTATATTCTACAACTCTTGATCAATGAAATTTTCTTGGATATCAATATATTTTGAGTTATTTATCAAAATTTTAGGAAACTCCAAATATCATAGCAGAAAATTAGGATGACTTGAAAAACAGAGTCATTCTATTGTTACCTGTCAGGGTGATTATACAATGCTCACATACGCTGAGCATCCAGCATGTTCAAGCCGCAGACTGTCGGTCTTACCACCGCCGTATATGCAGCTGACGATAATTTTTTTTCATTCAAAAAGTATAAACATTTAACTGTTGGAATTTAATACGGTATAAAATGACTTTATACTCTAACATCTTTGACATAGTTGAGACACGTTCCTGACGTATAACCCACCCTCTTCAAAACAGCTGAAGATTATTTTTCGGTTTGAAATGATCTCAAGTATCACCCCATAAATTTTGGCGAGGTATGAAATAACTTTTTGCACTCTGTTTTTTTGCAACTTTCACCTGTTGTCACCTGTACCTCCACCGCGGTTGCAGCGGCTCACGGTCACTTTGATGATTATTGAATATGAATCAAACATTTTAAATGAAATTCGTTCGGTATAAAATTCCTCGCAAAAATGCTGCGCTACCTACCGTACTAAGATGAATATTCGACAGAATACAATCGCTGAATAAGATAAACCAACATAAAATTTCCCCAATTGGAGTATTTTCCCTTGGGTATTTTTTCGGTTATGACGTAAATGACCAAATGATTATTTTTAAATTCTACAACAAAGTTTAAAGGACTTTGGTACGCCATGTGTTTGGCGTCAATAAATTTTTCCATAGATATATGAAATCGATCACTTCAATGAAAAATAGTTATAGTTTTCTAGATAATTCTCCACTGTGAAAGTAGTTTTTCCTGTTTGCTAAAATTACATATATTACAGCTTTCTAATCGTCAAAATTAATTGATTTCATGTGTACATTTGATTTTAATCCACAATGCAATTACGGTAGGAGAAATAATTGAAATATCTATTGATAATAAACCCGTAAACTTTTTAGTATTCGTGGTCATTTGGTCTTGTTCAAAATTTCATTTGCATAGCTAGTGAGGCTGTTGAATCATTCAGGTAAGTGAAAAATTAAATCCTGAATTATAAGTACCTAATTTAATTGAGAATCCTCATTCGGATGAATTGGGCGTTTTGCGGATTTAAATATTCCATAAAAATATCATTGGAACAGATTTTTTTTTAATTTTTCCAATGACTATGATGTGGAATGTGTTCATTGAATGGCAAGATTTCGCACTCTTTTCCAATGTTTTTTTTATGATTAATTATATAATTATATATTTATACATTTTTAATGCAAGTTTTTATTAAGTTTCACCTGTCCCGGTATCTGTCTGTCTGTAATCAAATCTTGCAAGGTAAATTTGACCAACTTCTAGTTGCCCGATTAACGTGAAATTTTGCAGGTGTTCATAGTTTCCCTGACACGGCATTATGAAATTTTTGTCAGAGAAAAAAAAAAGTTGTGTTTATGGTCCGATTCGACTCAAAATTGGTATGTGGGGGTTTTTGGGGTCGAAGATTAAGAATATTTTGTAAAAATTCATTTAATAAAAATGGCGGTTCCAAGATGGCGGATGATCTCTGTGATTATAGTCCGATTCAATTCAAAATTGGTATGTGACGGTTTTCGGGATCGGATATTATGAATTCATGAATTCAAGATGGCAGCACCAAGATGGTGGACAAGTTTTGTGATAATGAGCCGTTTCTATTGAAAATTGGTATGTCGGGGGTCGGGGTTTTTGGGGTCGTTGATATTGAATTTAGTCGGAGATTATTGATTTTTGTCAGAATTCATAAATTGAAGATGGCAGCTCCAGGATGGCGAACGAGTGATCTTTAGATGGTCTCCTCATTGAAGAACTAGATACCTCAGAACTTACAGGAAAAAGGCCTCATAATAACGATGCTGCAACAAAATGCATAGATTAAAGCACAAAATGAAATAATCATTAAAAAACCTTTTGAAAGACAAGCTTTTATCCAAATGCTCAAAAAGTGAAAAGAATATTGCTTTCGATGTGTGACGTAGGTTATTCCGTGAGTTATAGATTCAAAAGCTTGTCGCGTAAAGTTTTCAGTTCGAATACAAAAGCGACAAGCTTTTGAATCTATTGTTCACGGAATAACCTACGTCACACTTCCAAAGGATTTTTTTTTCACTTCTTAACGCATTTGTATAAAAGCTTGTCTTTAAAAAGGTTTTTTATTGATTATTTTATTTATAAAAAACGATCAAAGTCGAATTTTACGATAACGTTTCAGAGAGATTATATATGGGTAAAATATGTAACGAATTCTTTCAATTCTTTGGGAAAAGTTCGTTCGATTACATTCGTTTCGAGCGATGGGTCTTCATGGGTTCGAGAGTATTTAACGACGCTTCAATCGCTTCCGGTGAATACTGTCAAGCTAAGGCGCTACTTGGTATTTTATAGGTCTGTCGGTGGAGTGATTCCCGATTTCGACGTCTCCCTATGAGTCTTGGTGACAACAAGTACTGTCGGATTGGAAGTAGTCTTAATACGTACTTGTTTTCATTTTTCCAATAATCTCGGAGACACTCCTTATCCGAAAAGTTGGAAATAATGTTTTTTTTCAGTTTTTCTCCCAGTAGTTTCTCAGGATATCTATTTCGGTAAAGGTCCGGTGTGGTTTATTTCAGCATCTTATGACTCTTGGTGGTTGCATATGTTAGTAAATCGCTCTATCCACCATTATTCTTACTATTCTTCTCTTTGTTGCACTCTGATTATTAGAGTTGTAGTTAAGATATTGTCCCGTATGTGTTTTTCATTCTTCCAAAAGAAAAGCACTTCGTGAACGCTATCAAAGATGTTGAACTTTGACTAGAAGATCGTTTCATCAGCTTCGACGCGGAGAGCCTTTACATCAATATCCCTATAAAGGAATGCCCCAGCATCATCGAAAGAAAACTCGAAGAGGATAATCAACCACATGTCTTTACCATCCAAGCGGCAGAATTACAACAGTGCTGCCTACATAACTCATATTTTCAAGCAATGGATAGGTTCCCCCAGAAATTGGATATTCTGGAAAAAAGTAATACAAATAAATCCGTGCTCAATACACGTGAATGACCTCATGTAGAATAGACAGCATTAGGGATTCCAGCAATATTCTACCTCTCCTAGGTGTGACTGTGGGAAAAAAAGACCTCTGTTTATAGAAAACACATACATACCTGAATGTCTCGAACGGGATAGACGTGTTTCACTGTGCTGTCTGCGAAAGTTAATAAGTGTTGAAAATCTATCAATTAACATTTTACAAGCTTTGTTAGTGAGTAGAAATAGTACAAAGAATCATTCCATATTATATCGCTAATCTGGTATTTGATTCGAATTATAAAACCAAATAAAACCAAATTTGAAATGGGTACACGAGCCAACAAGCGGGGCGAGGAAGATCTGCAGACATTAGTCAGAAACGTAGTTCTGAAACTTTGCTCTTCCGAAGAATTTATCAATCAGTTAACTACCACTATAACGGAGACACTTGAAGAAAAATATGGAAAAGAAATTCAATCGCTGAAGGAAATTAATGAGAGTATGTTGAAAAAACTGAAAAATCAAGAGGCACAAATATACACACTTATAGAAAAACAAGAAAAATGTGATCAGTACCATAAAAGTCGAAACATCATAGTATATGGTGTCGCAGAGGAACACAATGAAAACTGTAGATCCAAACTACTTGATATATTTAAAAACAAAATGGAACTACATATTGATATGTAAACATTGAGAATTGCCATAGGATGAAATCAAGAAATGTGAATCAACCCAAACCTATATTTGTGAGACTCACTACGAACCACTACAAAAATGAGGTTTACCAAAATAAGAAATCTCTAAAAAACACTGGAATTCTTATCAGGGAGGATCTAACAAATCAGCAGCGTCAAATTCTCATGGCCGCCATTAGAAGACTTGGAAAAGATGGGAAAGTATGGACCAACCATGGTACTATTTTCAGTAAAATCAACGAAGGAGCAAACGTATTCAAAATCAACTCCTCAGGTGATCTTGATAGACTTTTTAACTGAATATTTATCTTTCCTCGCTCTCATATTTTTCTCTCATATTTTTCTTTCTTCTTCCTCAAAGAATACTTATGTTTTTGATAATTACAATGTATCTCGTATATGGATCATTTACTTTTTACTTCAAAGTTAATTCAACTATTATAATTCCAAGTTTCAACTTTATAAATTTAAATTGAAATATTCGTCGACAGCATGGGTGCAGCTGATTCTTGCCCACGAATTGTTCTTGCCCATTTATTGTTTTTGTTAACTTTTAGTGAGGAGCGAGATTAGGATCGTTCCTTTTCTGATTTTTTTTTGTTTTTTACCTTTTGTTACTATATTTATTTTTAAATTTATTTTTTAGCTTGAAAAACGTACATTGCTGAAATAAAATCGTTTTTGTCTAAGTATAGGAAATTGAAATAATTTGATATGAATTATTTGAAAATAGGCGGGTTGAATGTCAGATCTCTGATACCATCGTTATTAGAGGTTAAAAATATTATAGCACGGGAAAAATTTGATATTTTCACAGTTTGTGAGTCCTGGCTGAAAGCAGATATACAGGATCATCTGATAAATATTACTGGATACAAGTTATTTAGGAAGGACAGACAGAGTCGGGGCGGTGGGGTCTGTATATATGTTTCAAATAAATTGAAAAGTGAAGCCATCTGTCAGCCTAACCTTTCTGCGAACAATTATGGGTAATATTTTCTATTCAAAAACAACTTTTGCAGTGGGTGTTATATACAGGGCACCTTTACAGGATGAAAAATTGTTCATAGAGGAATTTGAAGATACCTTGCGTTATTTTCATTCTACTGTAGATCAAATTGTTTGCACTGGTGATTTCAACATTAATGTCCTGGATTTCGGAAATTCTCATGTAGATAATCTTCTATCAGTTATGAATATTTTTCATTTGACGCAAATTATTGACATGCCTACAAGAATAGGTAAAAACAGCCAAACACTATTGGATTTAATTATAGTTAACGAGAACTCTGTAGTGGAGGGGGGTGTCATTGATAATAACGGTATCTCTGATCACTTCATAGTTTATTGCAAATTGAAAGTTGATGAGGACAAATGGACTACAAAAATGTGTACCTACAGGAATTTTAAAAATTTTAATGAAGAACTTTTTCAAAGAGACCTATATAATATGCCATTTTTCCAAATTTACGATCAAGATAGCATCGATGAAAAAATTTCTTTTCTGATAAATATTCTTCAAAATTTATTTGATCGACATGCTCCCTACACTACTTCCAGAGTCACCAAACCCAATGCACCCTGGCTAACATTTAACATAAAGCAAATGATGTCCACTAGGGATAGCACTGAGAGCTTTGAAAAGAAATAGAACCGAGGCGGCTGCAATATTATAAAGACATTAGGAATATTAAATAAGGCTATTGGGATAAAGCACTGAGAGCATTGAAATTCCAGATAATCTAAGTAACCCAAATGAATTAAATAACTTTTTCATTAACTCTATACCTAACATGCAGCCACCTCAAGATTCAATAACTTTTTATAAGGAAAACCATCTAGTGGAACCTGAATTTGCTTTCCAGGAAATAAATGATTTATTCACATATAAAATTATATGTAACATAAAATCGAATGCTAAAGGTTGTGATGATATACACATTAAACTGATTAAAATGTGTTGTCCCCATATCGTACAATATATCACCCATATAGTAAATTTTTGTTTAACCAATAACGTATTTCCAGCGATGTGGGGGAGAGCAGTGGTGAGAGTATTACCCAAAAAATCTAACCCAACTGAATATAAAGATTCACGTGCAATTAGTGTCCTACCAACATTATCAAAAATCTTTGAACGAGCAGTTGAAGAACAGCTAAGAACTCATCTCTCTAAGTTCTCTTTACTACCGGAAACACAGTCTGGGTTCCGCAAAGGTCATAGTTGCGCCACTGATCTGCTGCACATCGTGGATGACATTATTGGGGCTACAGATAGGGGCCTCTGTTCGGTACTTGTACTTCTTGATTTCAGTCGAGCCTTTGACACTCTAAACTACCATCTACTTTTAGCGATATTACATTATGTGGGACTATCGTGGAGCGCAATTAGACTTCTTGAATGTTATATCAAAAACAGGGAACAAAAAGTATGCCAGGATGGAATCTACTCGAACTATTTGAAACTTAAGTCAGGAGTGCCACAGGGTTCTATATTGGGTCCATTGTTGTTCACAATTTATTCATCAAATATGTTACGCTGTCTAGAACATTGTAAAATTCACCTTTATGCCGATGACACTCAACTCTATTACAGTTTTTCCCCTCAAGGTATACAAAATGCATGCACACTTATGAATAATGATCTCGAGTCGTTCGTTGAGTCAGCAAGAGACCACTGTCTATCATTAAATGCCACTAAATCGAATATCATTATTTTCGGATCAAAAGTTAATCGCCAAAAGCAAGCGAATCTCTCACAATTATGGTTGATAATGTTTCACTACAACCCACAAAATGAATCCAAAGTCTTGGAATTTTAATCGATTCCGACTTGCGGTTCGACAAACATATAAACAAACAAATACAACTTGCATATTCTTCTTTAAAACTTATATATGGAAACAGACACGTACTCTCAAAACAGATGAAAACCACTCTCTGTGATGCACTAGTTTTATCACGTTTCAATTATTCGGATACCTTATATGGCCCATGTTTAACTAAACAGTATGCTCAGAGAATACAGAAAGTGCAGAATTCATGTCTTCGGCTCATTCACGGTATCAGAAAATATCAAAGAATATCCCATAAGTTGCGTGAAACGGGTTGGCTTACAATGGAAAACCGACGAAAATTGAATGCTGCTAATTTATATCAAAAAATTATATTAACTAAAACACCGCCCTACCTGTACAGGAAAATCACTTTTTGTACCGATATTCATAATCTGAATATCAGATTTAAAGGTACTCTTACCCCACCTAGTTTTAAAACAGAATTTTTCAAGCGATCATTTAGTTATAATATATGCCAAGTGATTAACCTGTTACCAAAAGAAATTAAAAATTCAAAACTTTCAATTTTACGAAAAAAATTCAAACTCATTCTGTTAGAAAACCAACTCTTATTATAAATTACCATATAAATTTCTACTCATATCAACCAAAATAAGTTTCAGCAATGTACGTCTTTCCCAGCATCATTTAAATAATTGGGGTCCCCTAATTTTTCCCTCAACTCTTATCTGTTTATTTTTTGTCTTAGAATAGGTAGAATACTTTTGAGGTTGAGTGGAAGAACTTATTAGCACTTGTGTTACATAAGATGAACTTCGCCTTTTGTAATTTCAGAAATTGAATTGTTTATTGAAGCAAAATTATATGTGCCCAGTACTGAAAAACAATAAAGACGATTATTATTATTATAATTATTATTATACAGGATAGTATTTTAACTACAGTTCCAGTCATTCGAGAGCGATGTACATAGGGATAGACGCCTCAGTACAATTATAATACGAACGCGCCCCTCTCTCATTTCCGTCTGCCACAAAGCGATGGCAAAAAAAAACGTTTATTCAAATGCGTTAAGAAGTAAAGAATAATTGCTTTGGATGCGCCGCGTCGATTTTGTATTCGAACTGAAAACTTTGCGCGACAAGTTTTTGAATCACTCACGGAATAACCTACGTCGCACATTCAAAGCAATTAGTTTCTTCTTTTCGCCGCATTTGGATAAAATCTTGTCTTTGAAAATATTTTTTTTAATAATTATTTTTGACAAGCCTTCAATTAGTTGTTGCCTGTACCGATGTGTGTAATTAAATCTACAAGTTATATTTGACCCACTTCCGATTACCTCAAAGTTTGACAGGTGACAATGCATTATGGAATTTTCATAAAAAAAAAATGGCGGCTCCAAGTTGGCGGACAAGATTTCTGTTTATGGTCTGGGGTCGAAGAGTATGAATTTTTTGTAAAAATTCATAAAATCGACATGGCGGCTCCAAGATGTGCGAGAATCTCTGTGATTTTGGTTCGATTCTATTCAAAATTGGTATGTGGGTGTTTTCGGAAACAGACAATATGAGTTTTTTGTAATAATTAAAAAATTTCAATATTTCATCGAATAACATTTGAATAATTCCGGCCATAATTTCACCATGAAAAGAATAGGTTATGTTATAGGATTATTTTTCCCTTATTGGCCCGAATCGTTCCAAAAATAATCAGTAGCTCAACATTACTGCCACTGTGAAGCGTTCTGAAATTGGTTACTGTGGCCAGTATTTCCAGTAATGGCCATGTTCCGATATTCCCGATCAGTACTGCCCAGTAAATTTAATCGTTCTGATTTTACTGAAATTTACTGGCCATATTTTCGCGCCACTTTTAAAGGAACCTTGTTAGAGGCTAAAGATTTACTGGTGCTACTGGAACAAAAAAGGTCATGTAATCACAGTATCCCCTCACCAAATTGAAAAAAAGGTAGGTTATGTTATGATTCAAATATTTATAATCTAAACACAATCAACAGTGATAATTTAAAATAATCATTGCATTGCATTTCAATTGGTCCTCTAATATTGTCAAGAACGATTATTAAATTCATAGAATCCTCCATAGATCCAGGTACTTGAGCTATCCGATGAATCGGAATCGGTATCGCTCAATATTTCATCGAATAACATTTGATTAATTCCGGCCATAATTTCACCATGAAAAGAATAGGTTATGTTATAGGATTATTTTTCCTTTACTGGCCCGAATCGTTCCGAAAATAATCAGCAGTTCAACATTACTGCCACTGTGAAGCGTTCCGAAATTGGTTACTGTGGCCAGTATTTCCAGTAATGGCCATGTTCCTATATTCCCGATCAGTACTGCCCAGTAAATTTAATCGTTCTGATTTTACTGAAATTTACTGGCCATATTTTCGCGCCACTTTTAAAGGAACCTTGTTAGAGGCTAAATATTTACTGGTGCTACTGGAACAAAAAAGGTCATGTAATCACAGTATCCCCTCTTCAAATTGAAAGAAAGGTAGGTTATGTTATGATTCAAATATTCATAATCTAAACACAATCAACAGTGATAATTTAAAATAATCATTGCATTGCATTTCAATTGGTCCTCTAATATTGTCAAGAACGATTATTAAATTCATGGAATCCTCCATAGATCCAGGTACTTGAGCTATCCGATGAATCAGAATCGGTATCGCTCAATATTTCATCGAATAACATTTGATTAATTCCGGCCATAGTTTCACCATGAAAAGAATAGGTT
Organism: Gonioctena quinquepunctata; assembly: GCA_018342105.1. Lineage (NCBI taxonomy): Eukaryota > Metazoa > Arthropoda > Insecta > Coleoptera > Chrysomelidae > Gonioctena > Gonioctena quinquepunctata. The sequence continues at coordinate 198,103 of JAFIRS010002057.1, read as the reverse complement.
ATGTTATAGGATTATTTTTCCCTTACTAGCCCGAATCGTTTCGGAAATAATCAGCAGTTCCACATTACTGCCACTGTGAAGCGTTCCGAAATTGGTTGCTGTGGCCAGTATTTCCAGTAATGGCCATGTTCCGATATTCCCGATCAGTACTGCCCAGTAAATTTAATCGTTCTGATTTTACTGAAATTTACTGGCCATATTTTCGCGCCACTTTTAAAGGAACCTTGTTAGAGGCTAAAGATTTACTGGTGCTACTGGAACAAAAAAGGTCATGTAATCACAGTATCCCCTCCCCAAATTAAAAAAAAGGTAGGTTATGTTATGATTCAAATATTTATAATCTAAACACAATCAACAGTGATAATTTAAAATTATCATTGCATTGCATTTCAATTGGTCCTCTGATATTGTCAAGAACGATTATTAAATTCATAGAATCCTCCATAGATCCAGGTACTTGAGCTATCCGATGAATCAGAATTGGTTTTTTTAAAGCCATTTCTAAACTATATCCGAAATAGGTTATGTTATAGGATTATTTTTCCCTTACTAGCCCGAATCGTTTCGGAAATAATCAGCAGTTCAACATTACTGCCACCGTGAAGCGTTCCGAAATTGGTTGCTGTGGCCAGTATTTCCAGTAATGGCCATGTTCCGATATTCCCGATCAGTACTGCCCAGTAAATTTAATCGTTCTGATTTTACTGAAATTTACTGGCCATATTTTCGCGCCACTTTTAAAGGAACCTTGTTAGAGGCTAAAGATTCACTGGTGCTACTGGAACAAAAAAGGTCATGTAATCACAGTATCCCCTGCCCAAATTGAAAAAAAGGTAGGTTATGTTATGATTCAAATGTTTATAATCTAAACACAATCAACAGTAATAATTTAAAATTATCATTACAGTGCATTTCAATTGGTCCTCTATATTGTCAAGAACGATTATTAAATTCATAGAATCCTCCATAGATCCAGGTACTTGAGCTATCCGATGAATCAGAATTGGTATCGCTCAATATTTCATCGAATAACATTTGATTAATTCCGGCCATCATTTCACCATGAAGAGAATAGGTTATGTTATAGGATTATTTTTTCCTTACTGGCCCGAATCAGCAAATAATCAGCAGGTCAACATTACTGCCACTGTGAAGCGTTCCGAAATTGGTTACTGTGGCCAGTATTTCCAGTAATATCGGAACATGACCTAAATCTGTAATTTGCATAGAATGCAATTCTGCTGCACGACAAGCACCCACAATGTCCATTATCAAAGCAACCTAAAATAAATTATGTAATTGACTAGATGATAAAAACGATTGAATATTGTGAGATCTACTACCTTTGTCACCAGATATTTCTCATCAGGAGCTTCATTCATGAAATTATTAAGTTGTTCTGGCCTAAACGTATTTGCCTTTTTAGCTACATGTTTCTCTGATTGACGTTCAAGAAACGCGCGTAAATTCGAATAATTCTCTATATTGATTCCATTATTTCTGTTGAGTGTGCTTCTTAGCATGGAGTAGAAAGTCCATAGGGACGATGCTTTATATCTGGTGCTAAGTTCACTAAAACATGCCAAAAGTACATTTTCTGTGAACGATGACTTAATGTTCTTGCTGTACACCAATCTTGAAATCTTTTGTATAGGTACATTTTATATTTGTTTTGGGATTTTTCGAGCAATAAATTCTTTATGGTAACATTAGCTACTTGTCTTGTTCCTGGAGGTGTACATAATAATTCATCTTCACTATCTGAATTCATCTTTTTCAGCACAAAATTCAGAATAATCAGGTATTAACTTTATTTGAAAAAGTCAAAATTATTCAAGTTACATTACTCTCCTCAATAACAACAATGGACTGTTCCCTTTCGGCCAAACGGCTTGTACAGAAAAACAGAGCCACCTTGATATTCGGTTCGTAAATAATTCCAAGAATCTTTTCCGATTTATTATAGTGAGTTTTAGTAGTGAGTTATTATAACTCACGTTGTTTGTTTATAGATACTATCAATTGCTCAGAAGCAGTTGAATAATCAATTTTTAATTCAATAGGAGTAGATTAAATCTAATATAAGTACAACATGAATGGCTTAAAGCTAAAAGTGAATAAAGTGGTTTTGGGGATAAGTGCAAAGCACTTGTTTCCCGTGCAAGGCAGATGAATTAGTCAATGCAAGAATGCAGAAGAGTAAGATGTGAAATGAAGTATCAGAAATCATGAAACTTAAAGAAATGAAGAATAAAAAATACAGGAATACAAAATGTAGAAGATTCAAAGGATACGAAAATACAAAATATAAAGATGCACAAATACGCGAAAACAAATACAGTGCATTCCATTCAAAACGAGCCACCCTGAATAACTTTTGGTACAATGATTTTCAGGAAAAATAAAAAAACACATCAACAAAAGTATACAGGGATACAGATTTTGACATATTCACATTTGATGTTACTTCCACTATCGCACCCCCCGAGCATGTCACCATTCTTTTTTTAAATGGATCACCCTATATTGTTTCGCATTATCAGATGCTCCATGATGAGCAGATTTCAACAAAGTATAAAACATATGGTCTGATGCATATGGTTCGGGAGCTACAAATTATTTGGTTGAAAACGAGCCACCCTGAATGAACTGTACAATCTGTTACCTAGGTTTCATAGGTGTTTTTTCGAAGTATACTTCAAAAAAGTCTTATTTTGCCTAGTTTAGTTTGAATTCGATATTCTCTTCATTTTGTATTTGTCTCATTCTACAATAACGATTACCTACCAGGTGAAGTTACAATTGGTGTTTCTTTTTTTGTGAATCCTTGAGAAGCAATGGTTTATACGATTCGAGAACGGATTGAAATAGTGAGTTTGTACTATCAGAATGGAAATAGTGCTAGAGCTGCTGCCCGTATGTTCAATGATAATGATACAGGGGGAAATGTACGACACAAATTCGTTTCGGAATTATTGAACAAATTTATGGAAACTGGATCTGTTAGCAATAAAAAGCATAACCGTTCAGGAGTTGTCAGTTTTAGGGCACGTTGGACTAATGGAAATTACGCAATCTCTTACTAAGTTATCTCGAGAATCAGGAATCAGTCATACAAATGTTTTCAGGATCCTTCATAAGTACAAATTTCATCCATATAGGATTAGACTAGTTGATGAATTGAACGAAGATGATTTCGATAGACGTATCGAGTTTTGTGAAAGTCTCACTGAACGGATCAACTTGCATCAGAATTTCTTGAATAAAATTTGTTTTTCGGATGAATGGAGTTTAGTTTGAATGGAGAGGTGAATCGGCAAAATTGTCGATATTGGAGTGATACGAATCCTCATTTATACCGTCAAGTTCATACCCAACGACCTCAAAAACTGAATGTTTGGGCAGAATTTTAGGTAACCACATCAAAGGACCTTTCTTCATCGATGGTGATTTGACTGGTTAGAAATATTTGGATATGTTGGAGAATCGAATCATACCGTGTATCAATAGGGCAATTCAGGAGGATATGAATTTATTCGAACAAGAAATAGTTTTTCAGCAGGATGGTGCACCTCCCCATTATGCAGCTCCAGTGCGACAATTTTTGGATGATCATTTTCCTGGTCGCTGGATTGGCAGAAGAGGTCCTACAGAATGGCCACCAAGGTCTCCGGATCTCACTTCTGTAGATTTTTTTCTATGGGGTCATTTGAAGTCTGAAGTGTATGAGATAGAATCAACAACATTGGAAGATTTGAGAGAGAATATCATTAGGCATTGCAGAGAAATAACTCCCGAGATTCTCAACCATGTGAGGGCGGCAATGGAAGCTCGTTCGTACCATTGTATGGAAGTTGGTGGGAACGTTTTTGAACATTTACTATAGAAATTTTTTCTCTTCTCATTGTCAAGTCATCAGATTTTGATTCAAGAATTTAATAAAAAATATCTTTTTCTGATTTATTGCTTCATTTGTCTCTAGAACGATTATTCCAAAATGTGGCCTCCTGTATGAATTGTTGACCTGTTTTTTCATTTTTACTGCAAATCATTGTTTCAAAAGTTATTCAGGGTGGCTCGTTTTCAACCAAATAATTTGTAGCTCCCGAACCATATGCGTCAGACCATATGTTTTATACTTTGTTGAAATCTGCTCATCATGGAGCATCTGATAATGCAAAACAATATATGGAGATCCTTTAAAAAAAAATGGCGACATGCTCTGGGGGTGCGATAGTGGAAGTAACACCAAATGTGAATATGTCAAAATGTGTCCCCCTGTATACTATTGTTGACGTGTTTTTTTATTTTTCCTGAAAATCATTGTACCAAAAGTTATTCGGGGTGGCTCGTTCTAAATGGAATGCACTGTATAAACGAATGCAAAATGCAAAAAGTACCAAATATAAAATTATATTATTATGAAAAGTATAAAATATGAATGCTAAAATGCAAGATTGTAAAAGTGTAAAAATTTAAAAAATTCAGCGATAGCGGACAAGATTTCTAATTATGGTCCGATCCGATTCAAAATTTGTATGTCGGGGTTTTTGGGGTCGGAGATTATGAATTAAGAATGAAAAACTAGATAATTCAGAACAAAAAAGGCCTCATGATAACGGTGTTTCAACAAAAATGCATAAAAACCTTTTAAAAGACAAGCTTGTATTCAAATGCGCTAAAAATGGAAAATAATTGCTTTGGATGTGTGACGTAGGTTATTCCGTGAGTTATAGATTCAAAAGCTTGTCGCTTTTGTATTCGAACTGACAAGCTCTTGAATCTATAACTCACGGAATAACCTACGTCGCAAATCCAAAGCAATTATTTTCCACTTTCTAGCGGATTTCAGAAAGGTTTTTCATTAATTATTCCATTTATAAGAGCTATTCATTCTACCAAATGCTTAAAAATTGTCGATTCATTTTGTAGTGGAAACATTGTCATATAGAATGACTCCCAATCCACACAGACTGCTTGTCAAAACATTCTGGAAGGAATATGACTTTATTCATACATAGAAAAAAATATTGAGGAGAATGAATTTGCTGTTTCCACTAACTTGATATTTTGGCATAAATTATTTTTTAAGCAGAAATATTTTTCACATGCTTTTTTCCTGAAGTATCAGTAATGAAATGGAGATATTTTTATGGTGGATTATATTTCGAGAGACCCAAATCTCAGACGTAAAAACATGGAAAATGAATTGACCGTTTCTGATTTACAGTGTACCGTGATTTGAAATGGAAACTTTCATATACTGACTGGTCCTTCCTTATTTTCATTTTTTATTTGGAAGCAATGGAAAAATTATTTTCTCAATCTTCCTCGAATTAAATTCCTTATTTTCATTTTTTATTTGGAATCAATGGAAAAATTATTTTCTCAATTTTCCTCGAATTAAATAGTGATATTCATTCATTTTTTAATTCATGCTACTCATTACCCAATACATATCAAATAATATCTGATTGTTGACACATTTGTGACCGAACGCACCACGACCTGATCATGTTTGTGTAGAATTTCTGGTTTATTCTCAATATTTTTTTAGAAGCATCCGGTTATGCAATTCGCCTGAATTTTTTTCATTTCATACAGCCTTACATACAGTGTGGACATTTAAGTGTGCAACATATGGACATTTTTAAAATTAATAGCACCACCAAAATAAAAAATTTGCCGAAAGTTGATACATGTGCGATAATCATATTGGATTCGCAGCATACAGGGTTTGCCAAAAATTATAAAAATTGTATAGGTGTAAAATACCCTTATTTCAGAAAATTCAGCAAATGTTATCAAAAAAGTTCTTTATAAGCTTCTAAATGAGCTATAACAAAGATAAAGCAGACTGAGACTTGTCAGCGCCGGATATCGGCGCCGTAAGTTCACCGGAACGGAAATTTCGTTCTTGCTCGCCGGTTGTGGAAGCAGGCTGATTCAATTTCTCAATATAATTGGAAGTATTTATTTGTTGAGTATTAACAATATCATAATCAGAAAGGCATATGGATACTGACATGTACATTACACCAATTTTTAGTTAAACGGTGTTCCACTTTTTGTAAAATGTAGTCAAATGTCTCTTGATTCATTCTAGTGTATTGAAAAAAATCATTCTCTATCCTTCCTTGAAACTTTTAAATAGGTAACTCCATAATCTGCTCCCTCGCGATTGAAAGGATGCACTCCCACTCTTTTCCTTATTAATTTAGTTACCGCAGAATCTAAAGCTAACACGTCATCATCAGATGAAGATGGCATCTCTGCACTAAGAATTTCTAACTCATTAATCTGACGAGGAATTTTCCGCAAAGCTGTTCTCATAGGTTTTCAATGTGTGTACAAAAGGCGTTGGAAATCGGTACCTATTGGCGCCGGCAATCGGAACGCAGAAAACCCGCGTTCACTGTGTTTTTACACGTAGCCGAGAAGGCAGAATGAGTTTTAATATGTGGTGGTTAAACCAATGAATGAAACAGCTGATATCATCAATGAACGACATCCAGACAAACAAGTTAACTATTCAACTGTAAGCAGAATTCCCATCAATTTCAAACAGACAGGGTTTCTAGACTTTAAATATAAAAATTAACGTACCAAAACTGTACGCACTGAAAAAAATCAATTAGGAATACTTCAGGCAGTTGTTCGAAACCCTAGAAGATCATCCAAGAAATGACTGGTTATAGAGGTGTAAATAAGGCTCTGTTAAGAAGATTCTCAAGAAAAATCAATATCATGATGTAACGAAGTTACTATTTTTTCCGCTATGTTAAACAACCAAAAGCTCCCTGTAAGGATTTAAATTCATCTCGTCAAACACAAACAAATACCATTTGTGTTCGTGATAAATCCGTGGATCACACCTAACCCGATAAATAGGCTAAACACCCTCCGTAGACCACGCCAATGCCGCGACGCGTATATATAAAGTACACGTGAGTGTTACTTGCGCAAGCCAGCGAATCGAGCCAACTGTGCTATGAACAAACGTCGCCGAGAACAGTCAGTCACCCGATAGAAGCCAGAGACACAGTTTGTAGCTAAAGAATCAGTTCGCTCATTTGGCCCAAATGCATGTTCCAAGGTAACGTCCACTCCAGGGAAAAAATTCAGGATGCGCAGAAGACTGTACGCGGTTATCGCTCTTCGAAGTATCCGAAAAATGTCCGTATTAGTAACACAGTAACACGCGGTATGCGCGAGGGATGAATCAGTGTTGCGCAGTGTACAAACGGGAACATAAAGATCAAAGTGCCGACACCAAGTGAGCGAACTGATTCTTTAGCTATAAACTGTGTCAGAGACATTAGTCCGTTCGAGACAAAAGCGCCCGCTGCCATCTGACGTCATCCGGCCGACGTCACATCACGTGGATTGCTACCAAGGATAATTTTACAAGCTGGGTAATTATACTATGGAAATGAAATTTCTATCTCAATCGGCAGAGTCCACAATACGGCGCGCGCCTAAAACTCGGTCGAGAGGAATCCGCAAAAGAGGGGGAAACCGACTGTAGTTCCGTTTGGAAAAATGTTAAAGATAAAATAGATACTGTACGATACAGACGTGTGTTAGTGTGCTCGTGACAAAATCCTCTGCAAATTGAAATTGAAGCATTATAGAGGGCTCAAAATCTCTCAGAAGAGAAGAACTGGATTTGGACGTGGGATGCATCTAATAGAAAAATTGTATATCTAATCAGGTGGGCACAGAAATTATTATATTTCAATCAATTATATTACAATAAGCATTGCCATCAAATATTCTGCAGCTGCAAAAAATCAACTGTGCTACAAAAACTATCGACTTCTTTCTACACAATATTAGTAAGGGAGCTCATGTACACTTTCACAATATAGGATGTCAGAACAAACAATTAACGAAATACATCAGTTGCTCTTGAAATTGAACCAAAAATCAGATGACCAACAAAAAACACTGTCAGATATCAAAAAAGAGTTGAATTCTTTCAATACTCGCATACGTACGTTGGAAGAAGAAAATATAAAACTGAAAAACGAAGTGGAAGAAGTAGGTAGAAAATCACGTAAAAATAATATAATTGTTTGTGGATTGCCTTTATCTGAAACAGAGGAAGCATTAAATTACCTAAATGACATTCTAGACACTAAAGTTGATTTTGTTAATCTAAACAATATATTCTTCATTCCGCAAAAGACTGGCCAGCATCAATTACTGAAAATAGAATTCATATCCTATTTAACCAAAGTTGAAGTTCTGAGCAACGTCCGTAAATTGAAAGGATTGGGTGTCTCTATATTCGATGATCTGAGTCCAGCGGATCAAATTATCCATAAAGCCTTACGTTCGTATGTCACAACAGCCAAAAATAAAGGTTTGAAAGCTACTATTCGACGAAACCACCTTCTAGTTAATAAAGAGGAATTCACTTTGGAACAACTAACAGCAGATTCTGATCTGTTGTATGCTTTTAGCACTAACAAAGAAAAAACTGTGGGGGAATTCAAGGTTAGGAAAGGTACAGACGTCCCGAAAAGAACTATGAGAGAAATTCGTTCCAGAATCGCCAAGGGTTCATCCTCATCTCAACAGAATTGACATTATGTATATAAATTCAATCATGGTATTATATTCGATTTATAATTGACCATATCAATAAGGACTTTTCATTTTTTTATTTTTCTTCTTTGTCCAATTCAGTTGCTAAAATTATCTCTTTCCATTTATTCAAAGATAAAGTTCATTTTAATCAAAACTTGAAGTAATAATAAATATATATATATATATGTATTCTACTTTTGCACATGTCAATGTTCGATCTTTAGTCCCTCATTTGAATGATTTACATCTGGTTATCAAGGAGAAAAAGTATGACGTAATAGGTCTCACTGAGACATGGTTACATCCAGAAATCCCAGATAGAGCATTAGATATTGAGGGCTATAGGTTCATTAGATCAGACCGTCTAGTGAGGAGAGGTGGTGGAACTGGTGTATATATAAAGATTAACTTGGTGTACAAGGTTATTCTGAAGGGCACATTCGATTATCTAGAACAACTATGGATTAAAATAAAGTTGGAAAAGAATAAGTATGCTTTGGGAATTGTTTATAGGCCACCAAACTCTGATAGTGGAGCTTTCCTGAACCAATTCGAAGATATCTTGATCAGCGTATTTTCTGATTATGATAAAATCATTTGTATGGGTGATTTCAATATTAATTTATTAGATATTAATTCAAATTTGTCAAGTGACTTACTTGCCATAGCAGAAACTTTCAGATTAATTCAGAGAATGAAAAATCCCACTCGTGTTCCAGATACTAACATAACGCCCTCAGCGTATCTCGCATAAATTAAAAGAGGCTGGATGGCTAAGTATGTTTAATCGCAGAAAACATCATATGGTTTGCTTTTTTTATAAATTACTATTGTATAAAACACCGGAGTACTTATTCAGGAGAATTACCTTCAGAACAGATAAACACAATCTGAACTTGAATCGGAAAAACATGATAACTATACCAAAACATAGAAAAGAAATCTTCAAGAGGTCTTTTTCTTATAATATTGCACTATTTGGCGATGTTCTGGATGTACCAAATTTTTCTTTAACCTTACAGGGATTCAGGATTTGGTACAAACGATACTTGTTTGGTCGACAATGATTTTTGATATTCTTTGTTTTTGTTTTATTTTATTTTATATCGATTTCCAATTAAATTCATGATTTTTTGTTATAATATCCTTATATACTCCTAATCTTTTGTTTATTTCTTTACTCAAGGGAGCTGTGGAAGAATTGGCTTTATAGCCTAACAGTTTTCCTATTATTCACTGAATATGAACCTAATGTTAAAATTGAAGTTTAATGTATTGTATCATTTGGTGAATAATAAAATGTATTATTATTATTAATTCGCTCACCGAGTCTAGCACCAGCAGTCACGCGTCCGACAACTAGTAGCCTAAGTGTGAGCCAACTACCGAAGAAGTCTACTACCGTCCCTAGCCTTGCCGACCAGCTTACCGAAGCAGTTAGAGCAGAGTTTGGTAAATATTTTCTATCAGGTGAAATGTATCGGAAATATTTGTGAGTACCACAGGTGCGATTTGCGCATGATCAAACCATAGCCGTAAGAGGCCCATATTCATTTCAATGCTGCGCTGGTAATTTCAGTCGTGTTTGAGATCCGCTCCGAACCACCACGTGCGAAGATTGATATACCGTGTTGGCAAGGGAAGTAAAGCCGGTGAGTCATTTGTTTCCTTTGCAACAAGGGCAGTTTAGTAATGTGATACGGGGTTTGGCTTGTTCAAAGCAACGGGTGGAAGTCGCTTTGAAGGGGTAGACATTTCTCGGGTCTCACCTTCCTGCGCTCCAGCGTGACTTTTCAAGGGAGATAAAAGTAGTAGGGAACACGGGTGGAGGTCGCATTGGAGGGGTTTACATTCTCGAGTCTCAGCTTCCTGCGCTCCAGCGAGCTTTGTTCAGAAGATTACAAGAGTGTAATAGAGGGAGATAGAAAGCACGGGCGGAGGTTGCACTAGAGGGGTAGTCATTTCTCGCGTCTCACCTTCCTGCGCTCCACGTGGCTTGTTCAGGGAAATACAAGGGTAAGATAGAGATAGGAAGCACGGGCGGAGGTCGCACTGAAGGGGTATATCTCGCGTCTCACCTTCATACGATCTGATGTAGTAATGAGTCGGGGCCAAATAGATAGAGTGGGAGTATAAAGGCTTGATTCAACTAAGAAGGATAGGTTAAGCCAGCCTCCACGTGAAGCATCACGCACAGCTACTGAAGTTAGTCGTTTTGGCCGTCCGTGAAAGCTAACATTTGATACCTGCTTCATACTACGAATTGTCAGGGCCTGTTGCTTTGAACCCGTTTATGAGCTTGCATACCAGTCCGTACGATACCCCCCCTCCCCCCTTCGCATGAGCTTTTTGGTTGCTGAGTTCACCCGCTTGCTTGAAAACACCCTTCCCGCGTTCTCTGTGTCAACCAGTTGTTTATTTGTTGTGATAATTCGAGGCTGCCGTCAGCCGCCCTACCTGTATTTCGTTGCTAATATACCTGTTTATCCCGTTTAAATAGTATAGTGTTTAATTTACTATCTTACGTAGAATATTATTATCTAGTGCGCAGTCGGCACCCAGGTTAGAAACCCAGTTGAAGGCAATTGGAGCCGCCTTGCTGGCCCCGTTGCATGGTCATTACTATACTGACCCCTGGAGTGTTTTCCTCCACTGAGATTGCCCGAAGCGAAAGTGGCCTTTCCCACTATAAACCAAAAGGTGGCGGCCCTAGACAAGACCGAGATTAGCGAAAGGCGCCAAAGTTTGATAGTAGGGGAAAATACTCCTTACAATGCCTATAAACCAAAGTTTATTTGCACCACCATATAAACCAGTATTGTCAAGAAACAGAACTGTAGTGCGGTATTATTAACGACAAATCGAATAAACCTAAATGGTGATACCTATTTACAGTTTTTGGCAAATGAACTGACGGATTGTTTGCATAATATGAGTTAACAAGAACGAAATTAATTATGGTTTGTACATCTCATTCTGCTGGAATTGTTTCTGAATGGTTGAATGGGTTACGACGAGATACGGTCCACGGTGGCCTCCTCGTTTGCCAGATGTCACCCCAATAGATTCCTCATGGAGATATGTGAAGCAAAAAGTAACAAGGATTGACCATTTGATAATGTTGAGGAGCTTGAAAATCCGATACGATTTTGTCGCAGAAATATTCCAGCAAATGTTTTGCGATCTACTGATTTGTTTTGCATTTTGAATACTTTATGTTCTAATTTATAATAATTGTTAAGTTATATTAATATGGGCCGATGGAAATTGGCAAAACCATCGGTACCACATTCATATACGTTTTAAAACATTTTATTATTGCTTTTGAGATTTGGGGGCGTTTAGGGCATACATTATGTATACGTCGGTCTGTTATTATTACTTGATTAATTTCACAAATATGCTGGAATGTGAACAAAGTTATGCGAAATTGATGTGATTTTGATTGATTTATAAGTGTTCGGTGTGAAAATTGAAAAAAAAAATGGAAAATTATTTGTTTAAAAAAAAGATCTTTTCTTGGGAGGAAATGTTTTGGTATTCAGGCATATCTTTCAATTGTAAACATTTTTCGTCATATCATTTTGCTGATTTTTTTGAAATAAGGGTCCTTCACTCCTGTACCATTTTTTATATTTTTTTACCTACCCTGTATGATGTTTGACTTTGAAGATTCTCCTAATATGATTATGGTACATGCACCAACTTTCGGAAATATTTGTATATTGGTTGTGCAATTAATTTTAGAACTTCCAATATGTTACAGACAGGACCACACTGTATATTCTGAATTGCATAATTGTGTGACAAAAAAGTCATAGAAATCAAAGAAATTAAACGAAAAGTATAACTCAGATAATCAAATGGTTCTTGTTCCCAGACAAATGATCATAGTTACTTTTGAAAGAAACATTTGACTACTAATCGTAACAATATTGTCAGATTTGCAATTCATCCCGTGGTGCAGTGTTTTGGATGCCCCTACCTTTGAACTTATTGTATAACTATTAGACCAATTTGCCTCACCATATGTCTGAGGCACATATGAGTACTAACGAAAATAATAAATTTAAATTATTTGTGGAACCCTCAAAATTTCAAGAAAGAGATGCAGCAATTGAATCATCAAGAACTACTGCACCTATACAATCATTAAGCAACTACCGGAGCAAAAATAATTCTACTAAACATTTTCGTTAGTCAATAGAAACAATGTGGAAAAACTAAAAGAAATAATAATATGTCTTACATAAACCTATTAAAGATAAACGACTGCTCCATCTTCCTATAGACCAATCTCCCTTATGTTATGTATAGCTTGGTTCTTCTTTAATTTGTGAGGAGCATATTACTCTGTGGACCTTTACATATTGTAATGTACCGTGAAGTATCGTAATTCGTTTTATATTGAGAGTTAATACCATTCGAAGAAGTATATCATTGGAATACATTCATAGTACGAATGAATTCAATTGATAATCCAGAATCATGACAAATCACTTCTGCCAATCTATATATCTAAAAGTAAGATTTAAATTCTCAGTTCATACATAACACATATCACAAACAAAAGCATGTGAATTGTGTGTCTCAAGAAAATGATCAAAAATATAATTAATATATTCAGTAGTCGAACTATTTACATCAGAGACCATCTCAATCAGTTCTATGGACCATAGGCCTTACACAAGGCTCCGCATTAGGCCCAATCCATTTCAATAGATATCTATTCAGCAAACTTCCACGACTTTTCGGTGATTCCATAACGTGCAAACAGTTTGCTGACGATATTTGTATTCATACGGCGAGGAAATCTCATGATGATTGGGTTGAAGCATTGCAGGATTTTCCCCTGAAAGATTTGGCATCATAATATTCACTAGACATATATAGCGTACGCCTGAATCACATTTTCTTCTATCTAGAAATTGGTAGCAGCTTCTTCCGATAGTGTCTTCAAAAAATATATGGCAAAGATATTTTCCTCTACATACATAGGGAGCAGACTTTGATTATAATTTTTTTGTTTCAGAAAAATTTCATGCTATGGAGATGTTGCCACCTCTATTCGATTTGGATGATTACAAAATTGCCTTCAAAATGGAAATATATATTGCAAAATGATGGCTGAACTTCAGAGTACTACAAATGACAGCGACGTGTGGAGGTATATTGAAGTAAGTTCTTGATTTTGAAATATAGTCTAGTGCCAATAATTGAAAAAAGGCGAAAATGTAGACAAACGTAATTGTTCCATATGAGTTTGGAAAAGCCATTAAGTGATAAACATGCCGAAAAGATAAATGGGCAAATATAAGACTTTGAATATATAAATAATGATGTTTATAAACTAAAATTCTAACACGTGTGATGTCATTGAAATGTGAATTAAAAGTCATTACGTCTATCAAAAACTACAATATTTTGAAGTGTGGATAAGATCAAGAATGTTTCCCGCTGAGAGATAACAAAAACTTGTTTTTTTTAAGAAACAGTCATTATTGACATCTGCGCGGGAAAAATACAACTCTAATACACCATATTTCAGAAAAAAAATTATCATCAGATGTATGAACCTCTGAACTGCTGATAAAAATACAGGCAAATTCTGGAGATGAAATGGAAAACAACTCTTTTTTTAATCAATCTGGGAACGCAGTACTATAAATAAGAGGACATAAATAATGATGAAACCTGTAATCACGATACGATACGTGTGACCGTGTGACCAGATTGCGGTATATAAAAAATAATGAAAACATTAATTCACCCTCTCTCAAGTCTCAGTCGTTCCCAGATCACAGCTCATACAGCTGTTCGAAGTACCAACTATTTTGGGTACTAGTATTCAATGTAGTCAGATTAAAATCCAGTCCTGACGATCAAATAGAAAATTTTTAACCCAGTTTAAGTAAGCGTCTGAGAAAATTTGTTACTTAATCGCTGAAAATAAGTAAGAAAAATAGTAAAGAAAGTATTAATTGATAATCAGTGATTAAAAATCATTTGATAAATAAACAGTGTGTGTAAGCCAGAATCTATGATAGTGGCAATGTGATAAGCTTCAGTTTTGTGTTTTGTATTAGTTTGGCATATCAGATTTTTTCCAAATATCATTCATTTGCATAGCATATTCGATTTTCTACGGAATCTCTACCAAAACTGAAAATGCCTTCTAGCAATTTCAACTACATATTTGAGTATGGTCATTTGTTGTTTCGCCAAAACATAGTAGCTCAAACTTTTAAGCTAATTTGTATAAGCTTAAAAGTTTGAGCTACTCTATGGAATCTCCAGTTATTTATAGTATCATGAATAAACATTTCATCACTTTGAAGTACGTTCCGTAATATGTAGACATATTGTTGTAAATGTGAACCCATATCCAGTATTATTTCACTGTTTTATTATTGAATCAATAATCTTATACGGGGCACCAGCGGCTGGTCAGGTTGACAAGAGACTTATCGATATCTGAGCCAAGCAACGTTGGGCGCGTTTAGTCCTTGGATGGGTGACCACCTGACAAGGGAGGTGCGCGTTGAATGCCCTAACAACTGTAGCATAGTAGCATATTCCAGCTGCAGGCGTCTCATCAATGAGCACGAGATAAGACGATAGATATGTCGTCCTTTCGAGAAGACGTTAAGATGACGGTCCCGAGTTCATAGATGTTGAGCTCGTTGAAGAACCCTACCTGTGGAACAACAGAGGATTCGGCAAAATTTCCGTTTGGAGGAAGTGTGCTCACCGGCGTAGATGTTTAGTCCTGGTCGCAGAAATAGGCCGACGTTAAATAAAGCAATAGAAAAAACTTATACCCAGTAGGTTTTACAAATATCCGTGAAGCAGTCATACAGTTTCGTTGAATGAAACGTGCTCATTCTGGAATATTTTCAATGTTGTTTTATTTACTTATCTAGTAGATTAACAGTTATTTTGTACATGAGTATGGTAAGCATTGACTATATTATTAAATTATCAAATTTCCATACAGTTGATTTGGGATGATTCTTGTTCATCCAACATAGTTTTTCTTATGTTTTCAGATTGCTAATTTACTGAAATATCCGATATTATATACAGTGTGTTGAAAAAACTGTTTAGTTCATTACTTGTTTACCCATTTTTATATGAAAATTTAATTCTTTTTTTAATTGTTATTTTTAAATTGGGCCTTTGGAAATTGGTACAACTTACTGTTAGTTATATAAATTTTTTATACAGGTTGAATTACATTATTTGGAAAAGGTATTTAATACTATGTAATTACTGAAGCTGTATGGATTGGAATATCATACCGAATATTTGTTGAAACCGATTATAATTTTTTTATTATTATAGTATGTTGGTTTTTATAAGTGCTTTATTTATTTGCATAGTTTCCTCAACTAGATTGGCGAAGTACATATTCGAAAGATTCCAGCTCTGTAAGAATTTATAACATCTATACCGGGTGACAAAGGATATTGGGCCACCCCTGTTACTTCTGCATTCGTGAACGGGTTCTTCTGAAATTTGGTACAGTTATATAAGCAACCATTTCGAATTTGATCACATTACAATCCAATAGGTCAGAACAAGTCCAAACCTTATGTCAAATGTCACCTTTTTAAATCAATTGAAATTTAAATTGTTTTTTTATTTTACTTCGTGGTTAAATGAGATTTGGTCGAAGCTATTCACAATGAGTCGCAAATAACAGAAAAACTTAATTTTTTCTGAAAAAATATTTTTTGTGTCACTTACTGGTTGATCAATTCAGTCACTTCACATTTTTATCAAAAAATATTTTTTTTCAAATGGAACCTTCATGGGTCACCTAGAACATACATTAAGGAAAAAAATGACATATCATTTTTGTATTTTGGTGCAGTAACAAATTGTGTAAATTCAAAAATCTACAACTTGTTCATGAGTTTCCTTGCAGTTCGAATAAATTTTCAACTTAGTAAGCTGTGGAAAATAACATTTCTGAATCTTGTCAACTAATTGTGTAAGTTATACTCATAAGCACGATAATGGTGTTTTTTTTATACTTCTAGCGTTTTCTCGACTGACATTGCATTGGTATTCCAATTCCCGCGTCGAGGCGGTTGGATTAAAATCAACATAAGCAAAACATTCATTTCTGCCTCCTCACTTACGATCATCTTCTCCATTGTTGGGTTCTTTTCGGAATCTCCTCGCCACATTTTTGAAAAAGATTTTTTGTGGGTGTCTTCTGTGTGGGTATCGTTCAGCGTACAACTGACAAGCGGCGACACTGTTTTTAAGAAATTATCCGTGAATTAATAACATATCAACCTGTTCACTTCTTGTGAAACTATTATTTTGATTTTACATTTCTACTAAACTAATTTTCGGAATTAATTTTCGAGAATTGAGATGAAAGATGACAGCGAAACACAATTAGTTGACAAGATTCAGAAATGTTGTTTTCCACAGCTTACTAAGTTGAAAAATTATTCGAACTGCAAGGAAACTCATGAACTAGTTGTAAATTTTTGAATTCACACAATTTGTTACTACACCAAAATACAATATATGTCATTTTTTTCCTTAATGAATGTTCTAGAGAGACAGTTAGATTAGCCCATAGATGTTTCATTGGAAAAACCTTAATTTTTGATCAAAATGTGATGTGACTGAATTGATTCATCAATAAATGACACAAAAAATCATTTTTCAGAAGAAATTATATTTTTCCGTTATGTGCGACTAATTGTGAATAGCCTTGACCAAATCTCATTTATCCACGAGGTAAAATAAAAAAACAATTTTAATTTCAACTGTTTCAAAAAAAATACATTTGACATGAGGTTTGGACTCGTTTTGGCCTGTTGAACTTGAATATGTAAAAATATACAGGGTGTTCCATTCGAAAAAACAAAGTTGCTGGCATTTGCAGAAAAACCGGAAGTCCGCCATATTGGATTGTAATGTGATCAAATCCAAAATGGTTGCTTATATAACTGTACCATATTTCAGAAAAATCCGTTCGCAAATCAAATCAAATCAAATATACTTTATTGCCGGAAGAAGAATTCTCATTGACAAAGTACAGAATTAAGTCAGTTTATATACAAACATGTAAAAACACGTATGCTATACATGCATACACAAAAAACATTAAAATAGTACATATGATGCATAAATAATTGAAAAAGTAACGGGGAGGGGTAAGTTTACAGATACTTCAAGACATTTTAAACACAGTCACAGTTAAATACAGGTACATTTCATGTACGACATAACGAATTGATTAGTATAGTCTATATTCATGAATAACACATTAAAATATATTAAAAATGTAGAAATGTAAAGTAATATATAAATATAAAATAAAAACAACATAAAATTTATAAATACAAAGTGTTCCTAATAGGTAAGATTATTGAAAAGTGACCTGAAAGAACTCCTGAACATTGTAAAGAACATGTTCAAGAAGAATATTCTTCATAGATGATCTAAATTGTTTATAGTCTTTAAAATCTCTTATGTTCCATGGAATATGATTATAGATTTTTGCAGCATTATATATTAATGAGTTCTTGATTATATTGGTGGAAGGAATGGGGAGGGTCAAATTACCTTTTTGGCGAGTGATGCCCTCATTGACTTTATACAAGTCTTTATTCTTAAAAATCAAGCAAACTGTCTCAAGTATAAACAAAGAAGATTATTCTGTTTGAATAAGGTCCTGCATGACTCTCGCGGTCCTGCCTTTGATAGATATCGAATGGCGCGTTTTTGTAAGACAAATATTGATTGGAAGTTTTCTTGGTTACATGAACCCCAGAATGCTATACCATATCGAATATGCGATTCAACCAGTGCATGCAGAAGTTACAAAGGTGGCCCAATATCCTGTGTCACCCGATATACCAGGGATTTTTTTTCAATCTGCTGCTCGATAAAAATCCCCAGTGAGTTTTTTTATAAATTATTCACACCCAGTATAGCCCTTCCTGAACTTGGTAACTACATCTTAACCAAGTAAAGTAAAAGTGTAGGGCCAGTTCAAATCAATTAGCTTACAGGTGTGGGGTTTACTTTTAAACAATACCCTGTATTGTGGGCTATATCAATGGCGTCAGGCGTGGAGTTTTTCAACTTCAACTGTCCCAATGCACATCAATGGCCTTCAAGGAAGTGGAATCTCTCAGTAAATATTATTTAATTTTCATATTGTGAGATTTCTCAGGAAACAATTTTGTTTTCATAATTTGCCTGAGTTTTTTTCAATCTATGGGTGTAAACCACTATCGAACTAATGAGGTGGCCATTTCAAAACTGAAAATGTTTCGAAAAAAGCAATGATTTGATGTAATATTTCTCATTTTCTAGAGTACCCTAGAAGATGACCAGAAGTTCCGGAAAAATGTTCTTTCGAGAGCTTTATGTATATCGGAACAGAACGCCTATAATGAAGCATCCATCAAAGACTACTCACAGAAGCTGATCAATGGAAAGATTGAGTCTCTCAATTTGACCTCCTCGATTGGTTCTTTAGCGTGTACTGATGGCAATTTTTCAAGAACTTTTTTCGATTATTTCGTTCTGTGAGTATTTTCTGAGGTGAACGAAGTTATAAGTTGTTTTTTGATAGTCATCACATAAATAATGAAAAGTGGTTTGTGGCAGCACTTACACAATGAGTATCAGTGTGAAGTATGCAACCATACATGTTACATTCATAGGCGGAGAGCCCTTGACATTGAAAATACCGTCATCGCAGATTTAAAAATGTTTAGTGAAAATTGACCGTAGAAAACCCTAGGAATGAAATGAGCCCGGTGTGACGAGGTTTTTCTGCCGAGAGTATTTTTAATCAAATAAAATATTATGAAAAACAATGATGCTTCACCCTTATCACGGAAACTGATTTTAAATAATCATATCTCCCTAGTAACGCAATAATGAGAGCGTTTGCCTTCAAAACCAAATATTGTACGTTCGAATCCCGCTATCTCACCATTTTTTTACTCAAATATACTACATTATCCACAAACATGATTAGTTCAGTGTTTTCGATCGATACTTACCTCAGATTCTTTACATTATTATTTCTGTTTTAAAATATTTTAGGCAAATCATTTTTAAATGCTATGTTACCTGCGAATTGAAAATGTTCCCAGTACATGCTCGAACCTAACGTAGTATTTGAAAAATTTCACTTTGAAACAAATAACTGACAGTTTCAACCCTCAGTAGGAGAAAAACATTGCAAGTATTATCAGTTGTAATACCACAAGAGAGTGAGAATAAGTGAAAATAATTAGACATATTTTTGAAATTTTTTTGCCAGATAATAGACACGAGAGCCCGACGGGCTTGAGTGGCTATTGCCAAATGGCAACAAGTTTGAGAAAGAAATCTGGAGAATTATTGTCTACTTTATCGAACTCTCGTGTGGTATTCTGTAGATTATTTTCTGAATTTACGATCACAAACACACTACCTCGCAAAATGACATAATGAACTGAACCGGTTTTGATTCAATTCTCACTTTGCATGCGAATCGATGACAGACGTCAAATAAAAAATATAGGTTGTCAGAGATTAAAAACAAAATACCTCAAATGTTAGTGAATAAGTGCGATAAACTTCGAACGGTGATTCTGCATGAAAAAATAATGACAGTTTGCTATATAACTTTTGTCCGCAAATGCTTCGCTTTCCGTTGAAGTTTTTCTTAAAAACTGACTATTTATTTGTTGCTCTGAAACCCGTCGAGATATGCAGGAGAAATTCGGTGAGTTTCAAGAAGTAATTATTGCGCATTTTTTGACATCCAATCAAGAATTTTATGTTCATTATTGGCGCGCGCACGGGAAATGATCTCAATTTTTTTTTAGATAAAAATGGTACGCCACTGAGATACTTCGAATTGAAATCATTTTTAAATTCCTCGTTCAATTTGCGACAAAAACACTCTCCCGCTTTTTTTCCGTTTGGGGCGCCGATTTTATGCAAAAAAATAAAACATCGTAACGCGTATTTGTCATTACTTTAATACATTTTCTAGTAGCGATGCTAGTAAGCTACTGTCAACATTCTGTTGAATACGAATATTTCAACGGAATGTCAAATGAGCGATTCTTCATTTTTAAGCTTTCAGTTAGGTATACAAATGCGGAATTGTCAGACATGCATTTTGTCTATAGTCGAGGTAATGGAAATGGTCGGCAAGCTCGACGATTGTATGCTGAGTGGTATCCAGGAGGTAGGGTACCCCATCACACAATATTTTCTTGGCTTCACCAACGTTTGCGCAAAATGTTTCATATTCAACGTGTGCAAGCTCTACTACCTAGAGACTTTTTTCCGCGCCTAGTTTTTTGCCACTGGATTCTTCATCAGGTCGCTCAAATTCTTAATTTTTCAAATGGTGTTTTGTTTACTGACGAGGCCAATTTTGGACGACAGTGTATACGAAATTTCCATAACAATCACCTCTGGGCTGAGGCAAATACACAAGGAGTCTTCGAAGCACATTTTCAACATCAGTTTTCAGTAAATGTATGGCTTGGGGTACTTGATGATCATTTAGTCAGTCCATATTTCCTTCCACAACGACTAACAGGCGACTCTCACCCTAATTTCCTACAGAAAAAGTTACACGTTCTTCTTGAAGAAATTCCTCTACAACTGGGACAATACTTCTGGTTCATGCATGATGGTGCACAAGTCCATTTTAGCATTATTGTACGTAATCACTTAGATACAGTATATCCAAATCGTTGGATAGGTAGGGGAGGTACGGAACTTTGGCCTGCTCGATCTCCGGATTTATTTCCTCTAGATTTTTGCATTTGGGGTTCTCTTCAGTTATTAGTTTATTCCACTTCCCGTCGAAAATTTTGAAGACCCGAGGAATCGAATTATAGCCGGCTGTGGGACAATAAGAAATTCAACAGGAATATTTCCGCGAATACGACAATCAATGAGGCGAAGAGTTGAATCTTGTATCACGTCTGAGGGAGGTCATTTTGAACATTTGTTGTAGCTTTGCGCCCATTTATTTATGAGTGTTATTTTCTGTTATTGTTCTCGTTTAACGTTATTCTATTAGATAGTTCTTGATAATGTATTAAATAAATGAAAAATACGCTTTAAGATGTTTTATTTTTTGCATAAAAACGGCGCACCATACGCAAAAAAGGCAAGAGAGTTTTTTGTCACAAATTAAACAAGGAATTCAAAAATATCTCAGTAGCATACCATTTTTTCCTTTGAAAAAATTGAAATTATTACCCAATGCGCCAATGATGAACATACAATTATCAATTGAATGTTAAAAAATGCGCAATAACCACCTCTTGAAACTCATCCAATTTCATCTGCATATCTCAACCGGTTTCAGAGCAATAAATAAATAATCAGTTTTTGAGAAAAACTTTAACACCCCGTATTTCGGAAAACGAAGCATTCGCGAACAAAAGTTATATAGCAAACTGTCATTATTTTTTCATGCAGAATCACCTCCTGAAGTTTGTCGCACTTATTCACTAACACCCTGTATAACAATCACATGGTAAAATCAGATATTAGAGAATTTTTTAATTAGAAGAAGAATGATAGATGATCAAAGTATATGTGATATGGGGTTCTATAAAAAAAAATCAGGGACCTGATACTTAGTACTACAGGGAGAATCATAAGAAGATAAGTTAATTATAAAAATATATAAAACAGGGAATCGAATGTTTCCATTTATTTTTCAATTATCTCATATATTCCTGCATGATTTTTTTAATTTTCTAGTGTTTGACTCGCATTTTAGTATATCAGGTAGATAGCTGAGAAGTTTCGGACCCAGGTAGTGATCGTTCCTGCGACCGACTGACTTGTGCATGACTGGAATCAATAATTTTTTTGTGGCGGGTTCTGTAGTTAGACTGTATGTGATCAATTCGTTTCTGTATTTATATGCAGTAATATTAATGAAGAATAGAGTCAAATATTGCAGTTTCTGAGTAGAGAAGATCGCTGGGGTAGGTGTGTCCCTTCTGCAAGATACATCTTAAGAATTGTTTTTGAATGACTTCAAGGGAGTGCAGATGTGTTTAAGATACTCCACCCCAACCGATTATTCCGCAGTTTGGGATTCTAACAAGCAATATTGGTCCCATCTTAGATGGTTATCTATGATTATACCAGGTACTTAATTTTTTAAACAGGTCTGAGACGGTCTTGCCAGATAGTGCTATATCATATTCAGGTAGGGATACATCATAGCTACTGAATGGTAAGTAGAACGTTTTATCGAAAATTATTGATAAGAATCTATAGTCAAACCACTTCTCAATTTGGTTTAGATCGTGCTCTAGCTTCATTTTCAAATTGAACCAGTTGTCGTCATTGCAAAGCTGATAATATTCGAGTGGGTATTCAGTAATGAGAGGTTATTGAGGTAAATATTAAATCAAATTGGTCCTAACACCGTTCCTTGGGGTACACCACATAAAATTGTTTTTTCGTCACTGATACTCTCAGCAATTTTCACTCTTTGCCGCCTATTCAATAATTTTTTTTTGAAAAGATTGTGTGGTATGTTGGAATTGAAAGTTTTGATTGGTTTCTAGAAATGTCAAAAAATAATCACTATTATATCTACCTCTCCAAGAAAACTTCAAGGCGTTAATCTGAACGACACCACATGATTTATTTTGGGATTTACTAGGCTTAAATCTTCAGTTTTCATGAAAGAGAATAATATATCGGCGTCGTTAAAATGATACTTTCATTCCGATAAGGTTAACGTAAAACACATATCCCTGGTAATGAGGATTCGAATGGAAAATAAAGAAAATGATAACTCAACATGGAAAATTGTTGCCAAATGGAGCCGATTTGATAGTGAGTCCAATAACTTTCAATCTACCGGGTGTCCGAACAGTGCGTATTTGCTCGATATATCGATAATGCTGATATATAGATATAAAAAAAAAGTCCAATATAAAAGTTATACGGCACCAGAAAGGCCACATTTCGAAAATTGTTCCAGATGCACAGGGTGTTCAATTATTCCGTAATAGTAAAAAAATATTTTTTCAAATAGAACTACCAGTTCATTTCATTCATTGAAATGGTCCATTCGTTCCCTACTCAGCACTGAATTTTTTTCCAGTCACAATGCGCCGGTGGTGAGTTATTAATTTTTTCGAAAAAATAGGGAGCAATGCAGGCTCTGAATGAAATAACTAATTGAGCTGTTTCTTCAAAGATCTGAATTTTGTCTGGTGAAGTTACATAGAGAACACCAAAGTAGCTTCTATTGCTCTGATCATCATTTATGTTCAAATGTTATTATCATTTTCGTCCACTTCGATTCAAGTTTGTGTGATTTTTTCAGATGGAACAACCTGTATATTAGTTTGTCTTCGCATAATACATGGAATTACTTATCTGAGGATACCAACATGTTATATGTTATTCGTAACAGTTCTTCGTTTATTTGTGTTTTTCAAATTATTTTCACAAAATTAAAGAAATATCTGTTTGACTTTTTAATTTAAAACTAAAGGAGCGGCAATAATGTCTGCCACCCTGTTCAATACATGTTCTGATCTGGAGTATAAGAGATCTTTATTATCCGCGTTTTTGTGGAATGTTTTACCAAACAGTAAAAACTGAAGTTTGCTATGATTTTAAATGTCGCCAAAAACGTAATAATAAATTGACAGCCTGTTGTGCGATTTGCTTGAAAATTGTGTTTATTCATAATGAATTATAACAAGAGAGAGTTGAATGGTATGGTGTATGCTTTGGGCTATGGTGGAGAAAATTGTTTGTTGGCTTCCTGGGTGTATGTTGCAAGATATCCTGATAGAAAGCATCCACAAGTGAAAAGTTTTGAAATATTGAAAGAACGATTTGAGAGAACAGGCCACATCGAATACGAATAAAATAGTCGTGTTAAAACAATATTGACTGACGAAAACCAATTAGCTATTAGTCTTGCAGTGGTAGAAAATCCTGAGTTGAGTGTTAGGGAAATAAGCAGAAATTTAGAGATATCGAAATCTTCAGTTGCTAGGAGTTTAAAATATAACAAATTTCACATTCAACGAAGAAAACCATCTTGACATGTCCGGATCAGATCATCATTTTCTACAAATATAATGTCTCATAAAATGATTTCATCTTCTACAGTTACTTTGTATAAATTCTGACAAAATTTCCCCTGAAGATGGTCGTTTGACCGGAAACGTTTGTGAATTGCAAATAAAAATATTTTTGCGCCTTCGACAAACAATATTTTTTTACTTCACAACCTATATTTATTACCAAAAATCATACAAGTGCATGCAACCTCCTTCTTCATATTGAAGTTTACGAAGAACAAATTCCGAATTCTCGTAGGTTTTCTTCATGTGTATATCCTACAGATATGGAAGCGTAAAAGCTACTTTGAGACTTCTTTTTGAAAAATCTACGAAGAGACGCCCTTGTGTTGATTTATATAGGATTTTGAATTGACATCGATGCAATAAACCAACTTGTTTTCCTGGGCAAAGTGAGGGAAGAACTCTTTTCAGAATATATAAACTATGAAAAAGACACTCCTGGTAACAATAAATTCATGCTTCCGAACCGACTAACTAAGCAGCATCTTTGGAAAGACTCAAGTCACTTACCAAATTCGTCTTTTGAGAAGAAAATGGTCCTATATCATCTTCAGAGTCAAAACTTGAATCGTCATCTGATTCAGGTATGACTTCACTTTTTTCTGAACTAGGTTTCCCTTTCAAGGTAACAGGGGGCTTAGATATTGGTATATCTGTGCTATGGAGAATGGGATAAATTTCTGAGTGGAGATAATGAAATGGAATGCTGCTTCCATTTGGAATTATCCCCCTTCACATCGCATGAACAAAAGTAACAGTCTTCAGAATGGTTCTTTTGCTCTCGCCATACCATAGAAATCCTATAACGGAAAGCTTTCATCCTACAATTGAAGCAATTTTGAAGGTCCTCACCACACCGTTTACACACTTTATGAGGCACTGACACTTTATCTTGATTTCAGTCCGAAGTGTTGTGAATTCATTGATAGTTATTTTGACTACGAAAAACTGAGGAAAAATTCAATACATTTTAAAATAATTTTGCATTTCGTGTGGAATCCTGAAATCTGGGATTAAAAAAAAATATGTTCCTACTCAGCACATCAAAATACATGGGAATTAGATGAAAATCACCAAACAACTTTTCAGTTGCGGACCTGTGTAACTTGTTCGTTTGTGGCAAATGTTCCAGTCACGAGGGAACATAACTCATGTTGGGATAAATTCGATCTTTTCTCAGCTTTGTGTATTCTTTCCAGCATTATGGCGATTTCATATGGCTGCCTGGTAGCATATGCTACAATCCAGCACTATAAACATCGGAACAGCTCAAAAGGTAATGTATTCCACACTAATTACAATTTTTTTTATTGTGTTTCGGATAGCAAATCAAGTACCCCATCTTCTACCAAATTATTTATGTTTTTGACAATATTGCCATTGGTGCTATTTATCAAAAATTACCTGAAGCAGACACTTGAGATCATCAATCACAAGCATTAAGGTCGGAAAATTTATCAATGCCTATGTTGGAATGCCCAAGAATCATTGAGGATCCGATTTAAATAATTAAATGCTGCTCAACTTGTCTCAAGTAAAAAACCGGGGATAGATTTCATTCAAGTGAAAAATGAAAAAAAAACAATCTTTTGAGACCATCATTCGAAATTGATGATGTCGAAGAAGGATTCCAGTTTTCTCCAAAGAGCACCACAAGATATTTTCAGATCCCATAGATAGATAGATAATCATTTGTTTGGAAAAAATATACAATACAATATATGGTTCAAACAATTTAGTATAGGACAAGTCAGAGATATAGGGGAATTTTGAGGCATCGAAAGAATTTGCTGAAATGTTAGTATGTTATACTTAAGGTATATTAGAATAATTCTACGTGGCCACGATAGCAATTGCATTAGTTGATAAGGGTTCAATGGAAACTTTCTATTTCCTGTTATGTAATAAGCGATTTCAATATAATAACTTGTAATGCGATTATTGAGATGATAATGCAAAATTGACATCTATGGAGGAATGCCTTCGTGCCACCATATTAAAAATTTCAATCAACCCCCATTTAGGGTTAGTTTGTAGTCTGCGGACCGCGAATTTCCATCTTAGAAATTCCATTGAAACGGAATGTAAATTGCACAAATCACATTTTTATGTCACCAAATCAGCCCCCTCATAAGGGTAGTTCATACCTGCGATTTTTCGGGAACGGTAGAAAATGATTGCATAAAATATATTATTTGAGCAACAATAAAAAAGTTCAAATCAGTTCCGTCATGGGGTAGTTTGAACTTGAGATTTCTGAAAGAACTTTGCTGACCGGGGGTATCCAATGAATATATTTTTTATCATACCTGCATCATAATCCTTGTTTCATGAACTGAGAAGTGTGCGAAATCTCGAAATTAAAACACGCCATGTTTCAAAGGAAAAAGCGGGCGAAATCTCATAATTAAAACACGCCGTGTTTTAAAGATTAATAGGTAACAAAAACAAGTCCAACTTTTCATTCATGTATAAAATGATATCAAAAATATAAAACAATTATCAATAACTTCTTATATTCTTTGTAATGCCAATTTCTGGATTTTTCTGGCATCCTCGGTTAACTTCGAAATTTCGGATGAGAGTTCTCCTTGATTCGCGATCATTTTAAAATTATCAATCATATGAACTGTCAAATAAGCTTGTGAATCATCAATTGCTATATCAATGTCAACCAGACGTGACATCAGATGTCCATTACATACCTGATTAGATGTATTATTAGATGTATTATAAGGAACATTATCCTGATCTAAAATTCATTTTCATCTTTGTTATTGAAGTTATGATGCAGGTTCAATGAGAAATAGCATATGATACACGTGTATAAGTGCCTTTAAAGCACATGCAACGTTAAGGCACTCCGCTCCGCATCGTGCCCTCAAACTCGTTGCGGGTTCTTTAAAGGCTCCCTTATACACTTATGTCATAATATACTATTATTGAAACGCTGGGATATGATGACACAACAAATTATTCATGCCACTATAGGGAAAACTCACATCCGCTACCTTGTAAGGGTAATTTACACGATTTTTCTAAAAATTCTGAATTGTTGAACAAATACCAGAAAATGAACCTTATAATGAACAATTCAGTCTCACGATTAATATACTTGAAAAATAAAATGAAAATAGAATTCCAATATATACATCCAATTAAATAATTTTGGCAGAATCCGCATTAAATAAATATCAGACGTTCAATTCTGATATATATATTTTATTCTCTATGCGAAATTATTCAATTGGATGTAGATATTGTAATTTCATTTTCATTTCATTTCTCAAGTACATTAATCATGGGAGTGAATTGTTTATAATGGGGTTCATTTTCTGGTATTTGTTCATGTCAGCATTTTTCTAAGAATCGTGAGTGTAAACTACCCTTACAAGGTAGGGGATGCGAATTTTCCCTATAGTGGCACGAATAATGTGTTGTGTCATCATATCCCAGCGTTTCAATGAAATATATTCATTGGATACCCCGGTCAGTAAAGTTCTTCCAAAAATTTCAATCCAATGAAATAGTAAATTTCGACGACGACATTCACATTTATGAGGGTGTATCAGACACTTTCTATTTCTTTTCATGAAAAAATCGAGTTTACAGATTTTTTTATTAAGGCTTATAGGGCCCATTATTGCTATTGAATACATCAATTGTAACATTTCCATTTCTTCCGGTTCGATTGAAAATGATATCAATTTACATATAATAAAGCCGGTACATTTGAATTTTCAATAACTGTTAATATAAACTATCATTTACTAATGTATTTTCGTTCCATTTTCAAATAACAAAATGCTCCAGTGATGTTATTTCAATGAAACACTGGAATTACTAGTAGGATTATTAGACAAGTATTTTATTATCCATTATCGCCAGATTCGTGACGAAATTGTTGCGAAACTAGGATTCGTTTACTGAAACACTTGAACAACTCACTATTGCCCTCTCATTTCACTTCACAAAACACAAAAATAATTGAAGTATCTCAACTACGATTAAAAATAGCGCACTGTGCGATCTTCGAATGAGCCACTCAAATAACATCAATAAATAAACTGTAATCTATCGCGTGCGAGCCGCTTATATGTAAGAAATATGCGTCTTGAATATCCGAGAAGGTCGTTTCGGAACATCTGGCTTCTTCATGATGATTCTATGACGTCATCGGATAGTCGTGACGGCCGCATAGTCTGGCACGTGCATGATGAACAGGGGCGTACTCCACCAATTCCGATAAAATATCCACAAAAATTTGATCCAGTAAACACCAGAAAATGTTCAGGAGATAAAATTCAATATTCGAAATATCATGAAAAACTATTTTTTGTTAGAGCTGCAGTGTCGTTCATTCGTTAAAATTATGTGTGGCATGTAGATGAAACCTTCATTCCTGGAATTCTAAAAGTATTTCTTTCGGTTGAACATTGAAATTTGAGCAAATATTTCCGGTGTGGTGTAAGTGCCCACCAAGAAAGAAGAAAGAATGTGAGAAAGATGAAACGGATGAAATTGTGCACGCTCAGATTATGCAATAACTTTCATCATAGCAATTCGGTTCTTGTGAAAAAAATCTGAAACAAATATATGGAAACTGATTACTGATAGCAACTGGAAACATAGGAAATTCCAGAGGCTTTTGATATTTTCAAAAATACGAAAGCATTTTTTGCTTCTGCTGAAAATAAACAGAAAATTGGCCTTGACGTCATGGAAATTGCGAAGAATAGAAAATTTGTATTGCTTAGCCAGATATCTGATTTTCTCTGGAAGAACGTTCAGCGACGGATGAGTAACAAATTATGAAATGATTTTTCTCAATTCCCAAAGTTATATTCAAATGAAGTCAGCGACGCACCCACATATCATTCTATTTAATAACTTATATGTTTGATTACAATTATATACAGAGTGGGCCATTGAAAACGAAACAGCGGCACTGTAAGTCAGCAGAACCGAATTATATGAAAACGCTCGGACACATCAACTACATTTTCGTAGGGGACATCGTTCGCAATAAAATTCACCCGAAATACATTCCATCCCTCGGAGGTGTGTCCACCACCCCTAAATTTTTAAACGGCAACATGTGGCAAGTGATACCTTATTTGGAAGGTACTTTCCTTCTCAATATCAAACAACAGAAATAAATGATTCTATCGATTCGTTTTCGAGATATAGGAACTTGAATTTGGGAAATCACTTTTTATTCACTCAATCAATAAAAAACAATATCTGATAAAGCAACTGTCGCAATAATTATTATTGTCAATGAACTAAATGTTAAAACTGTCCACCATTCATTTTCATACAATAGTACAAGTTCTGTTCAAAACGGGACCTCACATTTCGTAGCATTTCCGGCGTTATTCGACGGCATTCTTCAATAATTCTCCTTCGTAAATCTTCCAGAGATTCTGGTTCGGTTGCAAATATTTCATTTTTCAAGTGACACCACAGGAAAAAGTCGAGTGGGGTTGAATCTGGGGATCTGGCTGGCCACTCTATAGAGCCTCTTCTTCCAATCCAACTTCCAGGAAACATTCTAGCCAAAAACGCCCTAACAGGCTGTGCATGATGTGGAGGTGTCCCGTCTTGTTGGAATATCAAGTGGTCTTCCTGGTAACGATCATCATTTACAATTATGTCTACTAATTGTGGATAAAACGTACAGGGTGGAGGTTTTAGTGGGTAAACCTCTGTCAGGGAGTCCCACACTTGTCCGTGATGGATTTCCTCTTCCCCAAAAAAAAATGGTATACTAGTGGTTCCAAAATGGACGGAAGGGCTGGAGTGGAAGTAACGGGTCCTAATTTTAGGCTCTCTAAATTCCCAGGCAAAGCTCTACCAATTTTTCAAGCAGAACCCCATGCTATAGAAATTCACGCCCAAGAATGTCTTGAAAGAGGCTTCAGGGGGACAAAGATCTATATCCTTTCAGCCAGCCAAGCAGTACTTAAAGCTCTTAAGTCGCACATCGCACACTTGTAAGTTTCGACTGACTTGGGACTGCAAACTCTCCCTGAGACAACTGGCTACGAACAATCAGGCTACTCGGATGTGGGTGGCAGGTCACAAGGGAGGCAATGAAGAAGCAGACAGCCTTGCCAAAGAAGGCAAGAAAACTCAATTTTCTGGTTCAGAACCCTTTTGTGGTCTTTCCGAATCCCACATCAACGAAGAGTGAGCTGACCTAATTGAAATCCACTGGAATAAGGTTCCAGGACAAAGACAAGCGAGAAGGTTTCTGAGCAAATCGCCGAAGCTAAACAGCTTCTCGGATTGGACAAGAAAGACTTGAAACTGATTACGGGACTGCTCACTGGACATTGTTCTCTGAGGTATCACCTCAAAAAATTTTCATAGATCAGACAGTGAACTCTGCCGTTGATGCGAGAATTCCGCTGAAACCGCAGAACACCTGCTTTGCGACTACCAAGCGCTGTTTTGTCGAAGGGGTTCCACTAACGCCCCCAGACATCAGGAACTCAGCCCCTAGGAAACTGATACGCTTCACAAGGAGTCTGGGAATCCCGGGCCTTCGATAGATGGAGGGTAATGTACAAAAGACCTCACAGGTCGAGGTAAGGAGAGGCTGGGAAGCCATATCGACCTCACTACAATCTACAATAATCTGTCGTTTAGATTTTATAATATTTCCTGGCTGCTAAACGTGAAAATATGTTATCATTTTCGAAATATGTTATCGTTAAGTCTCGATCTATTCACGGAGTATTGAATCGACTGGTAACTTCCAGGTGACGGCATATTAAGGAAATTCTCCATATGGTACAACTGGAAGAAGAAAACTCGCCCAATAATGAACGAAGATTATGAAAAACTGAAATCGATCCAGGGTATACGGTTCTACGTCATAATGGGTGTTCTCCTGATACATACGGCAGTCAGTTATTCATTGGCATTCATCAAAAACACATCCGAAATAGAGCAAGTATGAACTAACTTTCTTGTAGTCAAATGTATGTAACGATATATGTATGTACTGAATTCAACCCATCGCCTGGCATGGAAGATATTTTGTTCGAGTATTCCCATAAATATGCACCAAAATAAATTTAAAAAAATACTTTATACGGGAGAATTTAGTAATAGTCAGAGAGCTGTATAACAAAAAACGAACTGTATTGCAGAAAGTCTTGCATTATGATTAATATGTCCCCAAACCTTAGTAATTTCGACAAGTGCTCCGAAGCACTTTTCGGGATTACTGAGCACTGAGCCTTTTCTCCCCTATGAATTCAAAAATGTTTTTGAAACATGAAAACGCGGCCAGCGGCACCAACAATAACTATTGTACGGGTCTGTGTCCTTATATTTAGCATATTCGAGAGATACTGTTGGTATGAGCATGTTTTTCATGTTTTGCGTTGCGAAGTGGGTTCAGAGCCTAACTATTTTTCTATGAATGTAGAATTCGAATAGACTTTCTACACACGCTGATATTCTACTAAGAAATTTTTAGAACAGTTATAGGTATAAAATTTATAATCGTATGACTCTCTGTTTTACTATGATTTTAGCGGAGCTCTATGTATCAAACTCTCTGCAGGCACGTACTAGGGCACTTTTGGGGGCCGGGAAACGTTTCACCGAGGATCCATGCGATTTTTTACAAACATGGAAATTTTTTCAAAATATTTTCAGGAGTTTTCATTCAATGTGCTGTATTAACGTGTTTAGGGTCCGACTCTAGTTATAATTCATGCATGGGAGGTTTTGGTATCGGAGATAATTATTATTTTTTTTAAATCAGGAATTTAAGATGGCGGCTCCAATATGGCTGATGTGGGTTCTATCATTTATGGTCCGGATCTATTTGAAATTGTCATCTGGAGGTTTTTGGGGTCACAGATTATGATTTCATATCAAGATTCAATGTGGAGGATCTGATATGCGAACAAGATTTGTTATTCATTATCCTATTTCAATGAAAATTTATATGTAAGGGTTTTTGAGGTACAAAGTCCCGATTTGTCAAAATTTGATAATTTGAGGAGACATCTTCAGAATATTCGATATTATATGAATAAACTTTTCATTTTGAAGTGCACAAGCGTGAGAGTTGTATTCATCAATATTGTATCATACGGGGCAAAAAATTGCGTTTTACATAATTATTCTGTTTCCGTTCCTGTTCTGGATTCACTTCGACGTGATAAACTCTAAAATACAAAACTTTATTTTTCTATTAGAGAACCAAATGACAGACGTTTTTATCCCTTGGAAAATTTGTTGTACATTTTTTTGAAAGCTCATGAAAGCACTCGAATGTAATTCATGACACATTCAGTGAAATTGCTTAACTAGGAAAGTACCTATGTCGGATTTTCTGTGGAATAATGAAATTTGTAAAAACTCTCAGCTGTGGAAATCACAGTTAATTCATTCTGTACAAAAGGATTTTGCAATCACATTTTGCCTTTCACTTTTTAACCCAAGCAGATACTTTCTTGAAGAATTTTCTAGAATAAAAATATTTTCCTGATTCATATTATGGAAAAAGAGATTGGTAAATCCTTTTCTAATAGAATTATTTATGATTTCCACAGATAAAATGAGGTTTTTCAACATTATTTCCATATCAGGTTGACTTAGTGCTATGAAGCAAGTGTGCCATTTTCCATTATGGAGAGGAAATATTGAAACAATTTTTTTATAATTCCTAGTAACAGGAAGATGGTGACTGAAGTTTATCTTTGAGCGCAGATGATTCTACATCTGACTTTATGAACACCATGTTTATATTTTCGAACAAATCAGGAAAAAACTTGTTCTGAAGTTGTTTTTAATCTAGAGCAAATTACTTGTTATAATTAAGACTTTCAAGAGGCAGAGGGGATGATGTCGCGTTGGCGTGGAGAACGGTTTGACAATGGGTTGTGGATGTGGAGAATTACCTCGGTCTCAAATGTGCAAGTAGACATGAAGGCAAGAGGATGCCACGTTGGCGATAGGAGTCGAATATATGTAGATTGTAGGGGGGTCAATATGGCTGTTCAGCCTCTCCGTAAGGTCTTCTGCCCTTCAAAAATGTATGTGATAGTCCTGCCCTTCCAAATAATATGCACTGCAGAAAAATTGAGTGTTAGCGAAGTAAAAAATATTCTGAAATAGAGACTTCTTACTGGATGCAATCACAGGACGGAGCCCCGATTTCGTAAAATTACATAGGAGGGAGTGCTGGATATGAGCGCCCTATTAGAAGCTGAATCCAAGAATTAAAAAAAAATTGTATAATTTACGAATTTTCAAAATATAAAAATAAACATTTTGACTTAATTTTATGTCAGAGTACCTGACCAGCCCCCTTCACCCCTAAGGGGCGATTTGGAACTTCTGTAATTCTTAAACTGGAAAAAGGGCTTATTTGAACTACAGCAGCTTACCTGATGGTGATGTGTTCCATGTCTTGATATCTACCAAGGTGGCGCCACCTTTATCACTATCCCCCTCGACAACTACTCCGAAGGGGAGTCGATTGAATGAAATAAAAAGAATTGGAAAAAAATTCATTATGTTGTACTCTGCCATCACTTCCGTTTTCACCGGAAACGACCCCAACTTGGGACTTTCAAACGGAACACCTAGTATATTTCACCTTTTTTCATTTTAGGGACGATTCTGAGTACCATCACATAATTCTGAGATGAAAAATTGGTTCATTTGATTTTTCAGAAGAATTTTTATTTTGCATCAAGAGTTCGTTGGACCCTCACAACCAATCTGATGGACATGAATGATGAGTAAAAAATATTATATGGCTGTGTTTTCCACCTATGGTGGTTTGATATTTCCAAAACCAATAATTGTAAAAAGGTGGAGAAAAAATCAAATGGCAACATTTTTTAATCACACATTCCTTACATTTTTATTTCTACGAGGAAACCATTGACGAATCGAAAATCGAATGGCTAACGATCCTAATACATTGGTCGATGGATTATGAGGATATTGAATGAAACTGAAATAAATAACATCAATTTTCACATAACAAAAGTTTATAATCCGTTCCAACAAAAAATTACATGTAATATCAGGATTAGTTGAGGAGAATTAGATGTTTGAAGTGCATTTAGCCAACTTCCTAACATTTTCTGGCTGTATCATTGTATTTCGCACCATATTTCGCAATATGGCGAGATTTAGTCTAGCAAATTACGAATGCGATTTTGTAAAATTCCACCTAACCTCACAGAAGTCTAAAATATTGATCAGGAGATCGGACAGGCCAACCTAACGACCATTCGTTGCAATAGGCGAGATCACTAATATTTGGAAAAAATACCACAAGGTCCAGAACGATGGGAAAAGTAGATGCATTTTTTTTCAAATTTTTTTTCGAAGTTATTTTTCCAAAGCAAAAATTCCAAAGTAGTGTTTGTGTTTCAACACTGCGGAAACCACTCCAGGGTATGACGTAAGGTGTTCAGAACTATTGCCGATCGCTGAGTTGCCAAGTGTTATTCATAATATTTCTTTACAATGTGAGCAGGACGAAAAAGTAATGACATAGCACTAGTATACATACATATTATTTAAGAATAACTAAATCAAGAACAGCTATCAAATACGAAGTCTTTATTTTAATATAACACATACGGCCACAAGTTCTGTTTCATTCATAGGATAAAACAGAATAACATTTCCTCAGAGTGTGCCAGGAATTACAGTGTTGCCAAGCGTTATTCATAATGTGAAAAGTGGAAATATTGTGTCCGAAAGAAAATACATGGAAGAGGAGAATTTGTGGCATAGTGGACGAATTGAATTTAAAAAAAAGCGTCCTCAAGTAGGAGTCGAACCCACGCCTCATGATCTCTAACCAACTGAGCCATTCGAGGACATAGGAATCGACACACACTCGTGAATCCCTTCCTTCCATAATTTAATTCAATATTCATGTCAGAAATGAATCAAAGATCAAACGCACTTATTAAATGGCCGTCGAAATCTGTTACTTTTCACTCAACATCATCGTGAATTGACGATTTCGATCGCAACTGCAGGAAGATTGAGTGTGTGTCGATTCCTATGTCCTCGAATGGCTCAGTTGGTTAGAGCGTATGCTAGAGATCATAATCGTGGGTTCGACTCCCACTTGAGGATGTTTTTTTTCTTTAATTGAATTCGTCCACTATGCCACAATAATTCCCCTCTTTCATGTTATTCATAATATTTCTTAACAATGTGAGCAGGCCGAAAAAATAATGACATAGCACTGTGTATACATATATATTATTCAAACATTACTAAATCAAGAACGGCTATCAAATATGTAAGTCATCTTTTCAATATCACATATGCTGACACAGTTATATTCTATTCATGGGATGAAACAGAATAATATTTCCTCAGAAAGTTCCACAAAATAGTGACACTGCAATCCAATTTAAAGCCAAATCATTGGACATATGACGCCAAAAGAAGCGGCAATAACGCTGTGTTTGAATGTGTAACTGACTTTGAGGGTTTTAGAGCATATTATATTTCACCAAAAATCTTCTAGAAAAAACTATGCACACATAATATTTCATCACTATATTTCAATTTCAAGCACATATAAAGCAAATTTGCGAGTTTGTGATCTCGCCTATTTCTTACTCATTGGTCCGGTTCATTGAATAGTTCATTCTTGTTGGAAAAATACATCACTTCAGAAACAGCAAGTGGTAATGCCATTAACAATTCTTCAATATGATTCTGAAGGAATTCTAAATAACTCACTCCTGACAACTTTCCTTGAAACGAAATTGGTCCAATTATTTTACTTCCGATTGCACCAGCCCATACGTTGACTCCGAATCTCTCCCGAAAATTACTTTCCTTCATCAAATGCTGATTTTGTTGCTTCCACTATCTGCATTTTTATCTGTTATACATTGCCGGATTATCAGTACTATTCTGAAATAACAAATCACAATAAACTAATCTTGGATTTCCATCATTTTCATACCAATGCTGGTGCACTTGATACTTCAACGACCTGTACCTATGCTTTACTAATTTGTTACTCATGGCTTATTTCCCTGGGGGAAGGGATAGGATTCATCTAGTTTCTCGTCAACGATGAAAGTATAAAAATTTGCTGCGTTTTTCCAATTTTTCTTGCATTATTAGTTAATTAATCAAATTTTTCATCTCCTGTAAAAAGTTTTGTTGAAAGATTCAATGACCTAGAGTACACTAGGTGTACGTACTTATTAGATTATTGATGTACTCATTTTTAACTTGTTATTTTTGTTTCTTCGGCACATATTTGATTCTTACAGTTTTTACCAAACAATGAGAATTATGTGATGGGAATAGGAATAAATCTAAAACATTGAGTGGGCACTAATTGTTCCCAAAACTGAGTAAACCTACTAGAAGATGTTTGCAGAATCTAAAAAATGATGATTATACAAAGCGTTTCATCAGCAATTTCGAAGTTTTATTCAGGCGCCCTCAAAATGTTTGACTAACTGATTTATTCGCAAAATGATTATAACTTTCGTTTTGATCGTCAAATTGAAGTTATGAATCTTGTTCGATCAATTTTGTATCCACAGCACTTGATGAGCGATATACACCAATTTCCTCATAATTTTTGACAAATAATTAGTGTATTTTTGGGATTGTCATCCATCCGATTCTCCATTATCAATGTATTCGACGTGAAAATTCGAATCTAGGGGATGTGTGTCTGAAAAATGTTGTCATCTGAAAAAATTTACTTTTCTCACAATTAGTGGTTTGAGAATATTTAACCGCCATGAGTACTCTACTGAGCGGAGAACATTCATGTCCATCAGGTTGGTTGAAGTGTGCCCAACTCTCTCTAGATGTAAAAGTAGAAATACCTCAGGAAAATCAAATGTACCAATATTTCGTTTCAAAACTTTGTAATTGTACTAAGAATCGTCCCTAGAATACAAAAATGGAAAAATGTACAGGGTGTTCCATTTGAAATTCCCAAGTTGGGGTCGTTTCCGGCAAAACCGGAAGTGATGGGAGAGTATTGAATATCGAAAAAAAAACAATTCATGAATCCAACCAAGTTTGGATCCCATATTCTCGGAACTCTGGAAACCAATGCTTGTCTAAGGAATACCTTGACACCCGCTATACACTGAAACAAAAAACCATAATATAATACACAGTCTGGGCTGAGGTCTCCGCTGTAAGTGGATCAGGTGATCTTTGGCCATCGAATACTCCAAATCCATGGAATAATACTACAAATGAAAATACGTGCCCCTTTACTTTCACAGAAACAAAGACATCCTGAGTGGCTTCCTCGAATTCAACTCGAACATGCTACGAGGCTACTTCCAAGAAATTCTGCAGTGCTGGAAACTAGAAAAGCTCTATAAAAGGGGTGAAGAAGGCTTGAGATGTGAACTTCAATCAACGGAGACCCAATGCATCCGTCAGCCTCGGCAAGAAATAAATCAATAATGGAATTTCCGAAAGGACACTGTGAACCCAGAAGGCTTTGGGGAAAACAACACTTGTAGATTCCGTGGAAAAAAACAGAAACACACTTCCACATTCTGACAGAATACTATGCTAAATATTAAAAGAGATTGGGGATCCTAGGATCATTCCAGTTGAGAGTGGAATCCCCCGATATCCTCAAATTTGTCAGGGATTTGGAGCTTCTTCGGCTGCTACAGCGAAAGCAGGAGATATATTGAAGTTAGATGGTAGTGCATCTGTCATCACCTATGATTGAAATTACTAATACCAACACTTCAATATGAACGTAGTATGTAGATACCTAAATTAATATCTCATCTTCAAAGAACGAGAAGCATATCAGTGGACTCTCGCGTAAAGTGCAAGTTTTGGATATTTATAAGAAAAGTATGAAATTTTTCCTGAAAGTTATTTATTTCAAGGAATGTTTTTTCAGACTCATCGGCTATCCTGGAGTGAGCAACTGTGTTTATATTCATACAAACTCACCCAATAAAAATATACAATTTGCATGATTATGAAGTTGCCGATGATTTTTCCAAATCGAATATTGATTTTTATGAAGAACGCATCTCTTTACACCATGTCGATTGAAATTTATACTGATATTGTGATTTTTAGGTGGTGACCAATCCGTTTTTCGGGCAGTATCAATTATTGGTGTATTTTGGGTACACATATTTTTTCTCATATCCTCTTGGCTGTTGACTCTTCAGATATGTCTCATATTCCAGAGACATGGCGAATTCTCTTCAAAACATGCTAGTTTGCTGATTATCAATAGATATTTGAGGTGAGTTCATTAGTTCCAGGATCAACATTTATTTCACTTGCAAAAATGCGATACACATTTCAAACATGTAGAGGAGGATTTCCGAAGGGTTGGTCTGTTTCTTTCCTACAGAAGTAGTTACTTGGTTCCATTTGACGAATGTTTCGGTTAGGAAAACAAATTTTTGAATTTGAGGATGAATATTTCAGGAAATATTTCGGGTTTCCATGGTAACCCAACTGAAAAAACGAGTATCTGATTTGCTTAAGAATGTAGGTGTAGAATTTTTATCAAAAAACATTATTCAATTATAAATTTTGATGAATAATAAATTCCACACATGTTTTGCAGCAAAATATAAATCGAAAACATTAGAATTGAAGTTGAAAAGTGTGAACACGAAGCCTGCGAGCCACTGTATTGAAATTATTCAATTTTTTTCAGAATAAATGTGGTATCGTCCGTGTTGATAGTAATATATAACACAACCTGGACTAAAATTCTCCAAGGACCACAAAATTTCAATATACTATCAATTCACGATATAGCCTGTCAGAAAAATTGGCATGCTACCTTGCTTTTTTTCAATAATTTCTTTTCCTGGATGATATGGTGAGTTATGTGAAATATAATAATTACTCTAGAAATATTCAAGGAATTAACCGAGGAAACCAAAAAGGAGGAGGTTCTCTAGTTGGCCCGTATATTTTTTTTTCCATCATTTTTTTCTAATGTATAATCACGCATAACTTTCTACTGAGGCGTTCCATTCCAATAATTATTTCTTCAGTGGATAGGGTGTACATCGAAGGTGGTCTCATTCGAATTTAAAAGATGAAATCCAAGAAGGTTTATTTGATTTTTTACTTTTCAGTTCCGTATTTCGTCTGTTTAATTTTTTGTTAAAAAGTTTTTATTTTTCAATTTTTTATGCTGAAATATACTAATTACTACCTACTTTTTTTTCATTACTTCCAAAATACTCACTTACCCACCTTACTTCAACTATTACCAGTTGAATAATTGATTATCTACTTTTACTATTTGTTGTAATATAAATTATTTTTGTTGTTCTGGTTAGTTTATTTTATTACTTTGTTCATCATTCCATCCTCTCATAGAATATAATGGTTTTGACGGATGTGGAACAGAAATAATGTCAGTAGCGATCTGTCGTTGTCAACTACGAATGTGTGTGCCAATGTTCATAAGTGAAATATCAATTATGCCCTATTTTTCCACCCGTGAGGGTATATAATTCCATCGAAAATCTAAATTTAAGGTATACCCTATCTATTAAAAAAAGAATCATCCAAATCGAAGAACCCAGTACAAAGTTATGCCTGATAGAATCGGTTAACGGACCAGAATTCAGAGGGTGAGTGATCAATATCCTTCATTTTGCTACCCTTAGGGGTGGATTTCATCTTTCAAATTCAAATGGGACCACCTTCGAAGTACACCCATCCACTGAAAAAAGAATTATCGGAATCGGACGCTTCAGTGAAAAGTTATGCGTGATCATACATAAAAAAAATATTGAAGGAAATGAGCCAAACGAAAGACCCATGAAAGTAGTTCAACTTCCGATTGAATGCGAATCTCCAGACAATTTCAAACATATAGTTCAACCTTACCAACATTCTTACTGATTCCCTAGTCCAGTCGTTTTCGGATAGAAAGCTCCATTTTAAATTTCATTCGTCCAGTGCCTACTATACTATAATGAAATAGAAATGTGATTTGGGGAAGGATAAATAAAAATCATCAATCAATGACGGGGTCCGGAGGTTCAATCTGTATGATATAAAGAAGCTTTTCCTGTCTTATAATAGGCACACGAGAACCATTTTTTTTAACTTCCTTCTGCGATTAGTGCCAGTTAATTCATTCAATATTTCGCAAATTGTGTTTTTTCGCAAAACGCTGCTATTTTAACAAGCTTTCATCCAATTTTTTATGGGATCAGGCAAAACCTTTACGATTTCACTAAATGTGATGATTGCTGACAAGCGACTCATTCAAGAGACAGATTTTATTTGATGGTATGTTCTGCTTTGAAAAACGAACCTCAAAACCATGTAGCTTTCATCAACAACAGCTACATGATTCCTGTCATATGACTTTACAAAAACTTTTGCGATAATATATTCACCTTTGAGATCACATATGGCAGATGTTTATGTAGAATCACAAATTCTCATCTGATTAATCTAATCAAATGGAATATATGACAAAGTTTGGTAATAAATGTAATAAAAAGAAATAAAATATATATCTGATATAGTTTTGAATTACCTGTATTACGAAAACTTTAAAATGAGTTATGAAAATTTGTTATAGATACTTACAATATATAGTTAAAATATAACATGAAAGAAGCAAAATTCTTTGAAATATTACAATGTGAGATTGAGAGTGTTAAAGAGAAAATGGAAGGAGAAATCTGATACCGCTGATCAGCTGAAATATTCAAATTGATTAAAAAAGATGCATATTTTTATTTATATTATATATATAATTATCCATCCTCATTATTGTATGAAGAAATAGAAACTTCCTTCCCATTTAAATGTTCAGGAATTTATTATTACTATGAAATTATGGAATTTGTTGTTTATGGAGGTTTTAAGTTCAAGTTTGTTCATTTCATTGTTTTTATAGTTTTTTGGATCGATGGGTAAAATGTTATGAAATTTTGGGCCATACTGGAAAACGAATTTCTGGGTGTGTGACTTTTTTCACAGTGGTATTTCAACAGATAAATTTTCTGTATGTCGTGTGTTGTAAGTGTGGAATTCAATAGGGAGTGGAACACTGAAGAATAAAAAAAATTCCTAACACAAAATAAACGTGACTCGTGATATAGGGTTTCAGTGGAATATCGTTTTGGTTTTTTCATGATTATTTTTATCAAAGTATTCTGGGTTGTTTCCAAGTTATGAAGAGACGTTTTAGACATACTACCCCAAACTATAATACAGTATTTTATGAAAGATTCTGCCCCAGCATTATATACTAGGACAAAGTTTTTCTGTTCAGAATTACTATTAGTTGGTATAGCATAAGAGATTATGTATGCTTCCGCAGATTTTAAAGAGAAGTGGACTCAAAACTGTACCCTGAGGAATACCCATAGTCACTGGTCGCAACTCACTACTGACATTTTCTATTGGTAGAAATAATAGTCGACTTTCGTCATATGAGGATTTGGCTTGTTTTAATTTCTTTCAGAAATTAATCTCTTTCTTTATTCTTCTAATAAAAGTTCTTTAGGAAAGTCAGTAGCTATCATACATCGCCCTCTTTTCCTTCCTCAGTTGCTATTTCATTTTCTCGCAGCTGCTTTTGGAACAGGTTTCTTCTCCACCGGACGTTTTCGTTTCCACTTTTCTCAAACTTGAATCGATGATCTCACCAGCAACGTTTTTCAATAATGATGATCCTAACATATATGGAAGATGGGAGTTATCAGGTGTGGTTGGCTGTTCGAGCTGTTATTTATCCTGAATAAGTTTGAAGATCGTCTTATTAAACCTTTGTCATTCTAGACTTGTAGCCTCTGGCTTTCTGATA
The DNA here is from genome assembly GCA_018342105.1 of Gonioctena quinquepunctata. Lineage (NCBI taxonomy): Eukaryota > Metazoa > Arthropoda > Insecta > Coleoptera > Chrysomelidae > Gonioctena > Gonioctena quinquepunctata. Next base: position 155,536 of record JAFIRS010002057.1, on the reverse strand, counting down.
GACAATATCGGATGTCGATGCATGAAGCCCGAAAACCAATCTTCGGTAGCGCTTCTACCTTTCACTCATTTTGCAGGAACCGTAAAAGAATTTTTTAACCAAATTCGTAAGCTAGTCATCCCACTATCTCAGGCAGTAGCCCATAAAACACCTCAACAAATGAACATGTAGGGCAGTTTTCATATCAGCAGAAAAGATTTGTGCTTCGCGGAATTCGGGACTGAGCTCCACGTTATCAAAACAATTATCTTGTGCCTTCTTTAGATACTTGCAAAGTCTGTTTTCCGTTATTTGATTTCAGCCCTTTCTATGCTCATGTTGCTTCGTATCACATCAACAACTGCTTGCTTCAAAGCATTAGGGTCAAATTCCCTCTCGGTTTCCTTCGTGTAATATCTTAGAATACTTTTATATTTTAATCTGAAAATCCATAAATTCAATTTCAGACAGACAGTTGTCAGACAGGGGAGAGTCAGAACAAACGTTCAGACTGTGTGACTGTGTAAACTTTTTCCTAATTTGGCGTCATAAACCTAAAATCTGCTCATATTTAGAAGTGGTAGAATTATAAACTGACTATCAAATGAATTTAAAACTACACCTGAGAAAATGAGCTTGAAATAATTATTTACTTGTTCAATAAAGCGAACACAAGTTGAAGAAAATCTTACATCAGACTCACAGAAAACAACCAATCATTGATAATTTGTTGTTCACTTGCCAACCACTAATAACTGACAGAACACACCAAACATAATCATTGCCGGTTTCCTTTTGACAACTGGGGATGCATTCAGTAGTTTACGGTTACAAAATCTGAGCCTGGCCACTGTCTCCCAGTGTCCATAGTCTCTCCGGTCTCCCCTATAACTATGACTTTTCATGTATATTAGGAGAATCATTCCATTTCTTGAATATGTATGGACAATAATTTTTTATGGTACTTTTGAAATACTCCTTCACTATTTGTGTGAATTACATCGTATTATTTATATTTAGTAAGTATCATTATATTTGGAAACATATTCAATTTTGAATTGAGGTAACTAGTTCCATAAAATGTATGTGAAATATGTTTGGAAATTTTTGCATTCAACCTTGGGCACAATCCAGTTCAACCACTTCCAAAAAATATTCTGGTGCGTATCTGCTAACTACTAAACGTTTTTTTCAGTGCAACCCCATTTCATGGTACTTATCGGCAGATTTTCAAATGTATGTGGCCACCACGTTGATACTGTATGTCATATACAAATTTGACTTGAAGATGACATAGTCATTCCAGTACTACTTCTGATGTCTTGTACAGTATATGGAGTGATGATATACATTCACGATGCGGACACAATATTCCGACCAAACATCAGGTTATTATTCGAAGAATATATATATATATATATATATATATATATATATATATATATATATATATATATATATATATATCCCAGCAAACATTTACGCGTGGGCCTCTAGAGGCACTTTTAAAACAGCCGACAGACAATATATGCGGGCCATAATCATGATATGTCGTCGACCCGGCTAGCCCGTGTCGCGACGGCCATCATTAGGCCTCCAGACTACCACCCGCTTTATTACATAGCGGGACTTTAGCGGATAGACAGAGTTAAGATGAACTGATATTGCATGGTACAGATTATGGTGCGATTGCGGGTATCCTACTAATCAACCGCGTCATTTCACTGTTGGGATTTCATCAATGATCTATGCAAATACACAGGGCGTCCAATTCAAAATGCAGTACATGGAAGTACAGGGTATCTTGGAAGGCAATGAGCGTAAAGACGGTTTCAATGAAAACAACATGGCCCATATAAGCGCCTAAGCCAATCTAGTCAGTAATCCAACTGACTTGAAGATAGTCATCATGCACATATTACAAATTCGAATCGCTAATCTGGCCAGAGTATATACGGTCACTTCATCAGCACATGTGAGGATCTAAACTAGACAGATTGTCCATTACCAAGAAACTCCATTAGCCATTTATTTAACTAAAGTTTCAAGATCATCCATATTCAATACTTTTCAAAATTCCACCGATGATGAATAAAATCTGAAAATTTTCATGGATTATTTCACATATACAAAAAATACGTTTGAATCCATCTAGAAATCAAGCAACGGATATCTAATGCTGATTATAAGTATCGAGGCGAAAGCCAAATGAAACGATATCGGGGCATATCGAAACTAAAGTATGTATAAATTCAACATCCATAATAAAATGGTTTGTTCAGCCAAGAGCAAACGATATCATACGTGTGCCACTGGCGATATCTAACCGCAGTTAACAACAACTATTTACCGCTCATTCATGTTTGCAGATATATATATATATATATATATATATGGGTGTTTTTTTCTACGACTACTTCCCAACCGAAAATTTTGTTAGAAAAGTAAAAAAAATCCTTGAAAATTTGAGCCTTTAATATTAACATTAAGTACTCAGGATTATAGTTATTCTAATCCCAATTGGAACGGCAATAAAAATAAGAGCACTACGAGCCAAATGGGAAATTTATATATCACCAGTGTTTTTACGTTCAAAGCGTTCCTGGCAAAATCATAAAAAAGTTCAGGAGTGTATCTAGTTGCCCAGATTATTAGTGGAGGCGCTATCAAATATATTTGAGTGATAAAAGCTCGGCTAGCTGGATTGGACACATGTTATCTGAAGCCGCATGATTTCCAGAGTTCACAATATTCCTTAATCAGTACCGTGTGTTGGTGAGGTTAGGAATTATCCATTGAAAATAGTTTTATCAATATGGCTTTCTGCAGACCTTTCGAAACAAATAATGAAATTCAGTTAGGATAACATGTGTCTACTTTTACATGGGGTGATCAATTGCTATGATTGTGAGAATAAGTAACTGAAATAACACCGCTGAAAAATAATATACCGACGCCTATGTCAAGGCGGCATCTGCAAAGAGAATTCCTTCCCGAAACTTTTTATGTCGGTCCAATTGGGATTAGAAATACTATACATGCTCTACAAAACTGCCTTCTGCGAAGTAGCTGTTATCTACACCTGTAAGATAGTACGGGTCACTGAATCTGATTTTCGTAGAAAATTCTTTTTTTTTTGACGTTACTTCAGGAATGACTGAATTTATGGAAAAATGTGAATGACATACTTGTAGGAAATTCAATTAATATTATATTTTTATTTACCACTCTATTTGAAATATATAATAATTTCAGTTAAGGATAAATGAATATAGAATTCGCACAGAAAGATGAACCTGTGCGTGGGTTGTACCATATTAATATACCAAAGATTATAATGAATAAAATTCTAAGATAAAATTTCTTTCTATAGCAATAAGCACCAGAAACTTGTATATAGATATCATATTAAAATCCCTTATAGATAATATAGAAAAAGAACATACTATTTTAAAAATAAACAATTCGCAATATAATTATGATTAATAAATAAAATTGCGAAAATAAAGGTTCTTTCAGTGTGAGCAAAAAGACACGAAATTTTTTTTCATGTAGATATCACATAAAAAATCATTTATAAATAATATAAGAACATCCTTTTTTTTTAAATAAATTGTAATAGGTATTTGCATTGAACATCAATCACATATCAATAAAACAAACAATGTAGAAATTGAACTACAGGTTACACAATTCCAACTAACATGTAAGTACATCTTCAACTAATTTCCTACAAAAAAGTGCTATAAGCCGAATCGCTAAGATTAATATTTCTCGAGGTAGGTATAAAGCGTTAACTTTGTCGTAATATGAAAAGTTTAATTCGATGATTTTCAAAAATTTCGTATTACGACAAAGTTAACGCTTTATATCTCGAGAAATCTCAATCCAGCATTCGGTTTTCAATTTTTTTTGTAGGAAATTAAATTTCCTACAATTTTTCCCATAAATTCAGTCATTTATGAAGTAAAACAGATTTAGTGACCCGTACAATCTTACAGGTGCAGTTTACAGCTACGTCGCAATAGGCACTTATGTAGACATGTTTTCTTGAGTAAATCGCGCTTCGGTACGATATGATAGCATGAAATGCCGCTGAGTTATAGATATTTGAAAAAAAAACAAAGTTCACGTGTATTTTGAATGGAAATATTTTCACGCTCTGGGAAAGTACCTAATGTTGATATTGAGGGATCAAATTTTCAAGATTTTTTCTACATTAAAAAAAAAGTGCAAAAAAAAACACCCTATTATATATATATATATATATATATATATATATATATATATATATATATAAATATATATCTAATCATTTTTATTCAATCGTAGAAACTTTGAACATGGACGTGTTATGCATTGTTTGAAATTATTTGCCAATTACACATCGACATATTCAATCAGCTCATGCAGTGTTCTGGGCATTGCTTTAGGAACTATATATTTCAGAATCAGGGACGCAAAAATTCCGAGGAACATAGTGAGTATATTCCCTTTATCCCTAATATCAACTTCATGCCTAGGTGTGGATCAGAGGTTTATTTGTTGAAAGTAGTGAAAATTGCAAGGAATTGATCGACAATCTATTTTCAAACGGTGGTAGTTTGTCAAAAATTCCACACGTATAAGCAGACAACAAGGCATTTATAAACGTTCCCGCGAGATGTGAAGTATACCTTCAAATTATTGATATTGTTTTTTATTTCATCAACTGATAATTCGCTAGTATTAAAACATTTATGCCGTTTTTTATGAAAACCGAGTTCCGAAAAATAAGGACTATGCCTGATTTGTTGAAAAATAAACTTATTTTTTTTCCATCGTGAACTTGTTCTTTCAAGTGTTGAAAACACACCATATTTGTTCAATTTGAAAATTGATATTTAATACTATAAAAAAATTGTGTGTGTGGTGTAATCTCTCTAGAGATAGCGCGGGCATGCAGTAGCGGTCGCGCGGAGCCCTATTTTAAGCGCTAAATCAGAATCATAAGTACTAGAGATAGAGTTCCGGGAGTCGGCACTTTTTTATTGGAAATTTCCTCTTCTTTGAGAATTTTTTTTCCTATTTTTGCCATCGCTTACAGTTTTTGAGTTATTCCTAAAAACTTAACCCTTTTTTTGTTATTGTTTTTTGTTAATAAAAATTGCAATTTACGTCAGCAGAAAAAAAAATATTGCTCTCGGAATTGCACTTCGAATCGAATGAGCTATTGCTTATATTTTTTGGAGACTTGGAACACTTTTTTGCAGGAAATTCGCTTCTCGACTAGTCTAATGATTTTTCGAGCAGGCTGACCATTTCAAACGAACAGGACTTAGATATATCTATTTACCACTTGATTTCAAAATGATCTGATTACATTACAACTTTATAAAACTTCAAAAATACTATGGGCATTGGAAACCTATTTATTCGTGACATTTGATAATAGTATAATATTTAACGAGCGGTAATTCATCAAGTGAGTTATGACCATTACCACAAGAGTTGAATACTATACTTCATCTACGACTGTAACAATAAATACTAAGATACAAGTACAGAGAAAAAACTTCATTCAAAAATCTTAATAGTTACCTATAACAATGCTATACAAATTTTAACTGTGATTGCTCATTTTTTTTAATAATGAAATTAACTGTAAAGTTTGAACAACCAGTAAACTGACCATGTGGGACTGAATTATGTAAGTTTATTGTTTCATTTTGGGTTTGTTGCATGTATGTGGTTGATGTACTAACTGGTTGAGGTGTTATAGAACTGTATATTTTATTTGCAGTATATGTCTTATTCTTTTCGGAATCATCAACGTACCCCTCAGCCACAGTAGTTGGCCATGGCGTTTCACTCCCGTTATATCCCCTCCAGCATCTACTTATAAAGTTGCCGACGAGCTGCGAAAACAATGCCCTGTATATAAATTACAGTGTGTTAATTTTAAAAATGTAGCAATGTCTTTCCTCGTTGCTCCAAATTTATAAATGCCAATTCTTTGTGAGTGATATTTTTCATTTTGAAATTTGAAGAATAATATCGTTTGCGATATATCATTAGGACGAAGATTTGAATGTTTCTTAACTATGGTATGGAAATTTCACGTAACAGTGAATTTTTTTTCCATTTTTGTTTTTGTATTTGGTACACTGACCATAAAAATATATCCATGATCTTCTAAATCTGTAATTTGCATAGAGTGCAATTCTGCTACAAGACAAGCACCCATAATGCCCATTATTAAGCAACCTAAAATGAATTATGTAATTGACTAAATGATAAAAACGATTGAATATTGTGAGATCTACTACCTTTGTCGCCAGATATTTTTCATAAGGAACTTCATTTATGAAATTATTAAGTTGTTCTGGCCTAAAAAAAGATTTTGCCTTTTTTGCTACACGTTTCTCTGATTGACGTTTAAGAAACGCGCCTAATTTCAAATAATTCTCTATATTGACTCCATTATTTATGTTGATTGTGCTTCTTAGCATGGAGTAGAAGGTCCATAGGGACGATGCTTTATATTTAGTGCTAAGTTCACTAAAATATGCCAAAAGTACATTTTCTGTGAACGATCACTTATTGTTCTTGCTGCTACACCAATCTTGAAAAATTTTGTATACACCTTTATATTTGTTTTGGGATTTTTCGGGCAATAAATTCTGTATGGTAACATTAGCTACTTGTCTTACTTCTGGAGGTGTACATAATAATTCATCTTCACTATCTGAAGGCATCTTTTTCAGCACAAAATTCAGAATAATTAGGTAATAACTTAATTTGAACACGTCAAAATTATTCAAGTGACATTACTCCCATCAATAACAATAATGGACTGTTCCCTTGCGGCCAAACGGCTTGTACAGAATAACAGAGCCACCTTGATATTTGGTTCATAAATAATTCCAAGAATCTTTTCCGATTTATTATAGTGAGTTATAGAAGTGAGTTATTATAACTCACGTTGTTTGTTTATAGATACTATTAATTGCTCAAAAGCAGTTGAATAATCAATATATAATTCAATAGAAGTAGATGAATATATAATATCTCTCCTTTTCCTCAGATGCGGGAGTTTTGTGGATCTGTTTATTCATTGGGTTACCTTCGTTAGCAGTGTTCATTGCAAAATATGAATTCAAAGGAATTGAAGCTGCCATCATAGGATCTCTACTGAAGCCACTTTTTGTGTTGGGATTCGGAATTGGAATTTTGGGAATGTCCCAAAACTTTGGAGGTATTTATCTATTCACTTCGAATTTTCAGATCATTCACATTCTGACCTAGAAATGTGTTCAACAAGAAAACAGTTGAATTACAAAGGACGTCCATTGAATGAGTTCCTGAGTTGAAATGTTATGGCTCTTTTCCCATGGGAATTCTATATAAGTAGAAAAAAAATCGTGTAGAATATTAAGGAAAAAATATGTTACCGCTTTCCCTAAGTTATTTCAATTTTCAGTTTGGTATCGACAGGTAACCTGTCTAAACATGTACGAGACCGTAATAAATATCTGTGCATTAAGAGGTAATTACCTGATTTAGTTTAACATTTGTAATTACACATTCTAGATGAAATTTTTGACATTCTACTTTTCCACATGAAAAATCAAGTTTGTATAGTAATCCATCCTCAAATGGATGAACTGATGAACCCGAGCAAAACATAATAGGATTTGCCGCTTCGACCGAACATGACGACCTAATTATTCTTTTTTTTTTCTCGAGCTTGGGACCGGGACTTGTGAGTTATCACTAAGCGATATTCAGGAAAACTAAACCTAACTGACTCATTCGCATCCTCTTACGCTAATATACAATAGAAAAAATTTGAATAACTTTTCTAATGATTAAGAATTAAACATTTCTTATATAATTATCATTTTAGTAATTACTCGCCCAAAATTATGATCGTCTGTGATGGGCATTATAAAAACAAATTTCAGGTAACTATCTAGAAAATGAGATCATTAAAGGATTCAGAAGGGATTTTTACCAATAACATTTTCCTGTTTGCCTATTGGGTGATAATAAGAAACAGTCCGAAAGTTAAAAATAGTTATATTTTGTGTATCTTCCATCCGTACGCCCCCGTGAAGAGGCAGTAGGAAGTCGCCTTGCGATGATGTTCTGCGATACCCTATGTGAAAATGAATTATTTCAAGTCAAATTCCTTCCTGCTATTATAAGAAAGATCTGAAATTTGATCATTATAGAAAAATTGAAACTTACGCAAAATACTTCCGTTCGACAAATTAGAGCTATTTCCTAGAAAAAGTACACCAAAAAACCAGAGGTTAAAAAAAATTTTCAGCAACCTTCGGCCGCTGCGGATCAAGTCATGCTCTGTGAAAATGTTGCCGTGTTTTGAGGGATTTTGAAGGTGAATGTTCTGAGGTAATGTTCTGGTGACATATAGAAGTTCTGTGATTGATTTGAGTGTAATAGAAAATGAAAAAAAACGTGGACCTGCTCGGAATCGAACCCAGGTTCTTGTAGTTCAAAAGCGAGAGCTCATCCACGTTAACTACTAGGCTAACTTGAATTATTGAAGTATTTGAACTTAATCTGAGTACTGTTATAATGGAGCTCAACGCGTTTGATCACCCGCCGCCGCTTCCCACCCCGGGACTGACTTCTGCCTGGAGAGCTACACGCTTGTCAGCTAGTGAGGCACGTTCCTATGTAAAAATTTCCCTTGCAGCTTATCATTTTTTATTTCTGTAGCCAGTTCTCCGTCTTGTATATAACATAATACAAAAGGCTAATGAAAGAATTACTAGAGGATAGGACAAAATACACACATACATACACACACTTACCATAATATCAAATCAAATCAAATCAAATCAATCTTTATTCATTCAAAGACCAATTGGGGTGTAGAACATGTCAAGTATACAGGCATATGCATTTATATATAAAAAAACAAAAATAGAAAAAAATTAAAATCATAAGAATTTCTTTATAAAAACAGATTCCTGTGTAAAAATTGTTTAATAGAGTTACGGAAGTTGAAGTGAGTAGTTTGATTTCTGATGTCTTCGGGTAATTTATTATAAACCCTTATTCCAGTTGAGAGTGGTCCATTTGACGTTATCTGGAGATTATCATGATTTGGGTAGATGGAATGGTTATTTCTGGTTTCATAGGAATGAATATCCATATGCCTAGGAAGAGTATTTCTAATTTTGTGAATATAACAGGCAACTTCCATTATGTACAGACAAGCCAAAGGCAATATATTCAACTCAGCAAATACAGGTCTACAGGAGTGTCTGGATGATATGTATTTTATTGCTCTCAAAGCTCTCTTCTGGCTCAAGAATAGATACTGTGCAGCTGTTGAATTTCCCCATAGTAGAATGCCATAGAGTAAAATAGACTGGATTTCGGCAAAGTGGAAGTTTCTCAAACAGTGTACATCAACAACCTTCCGTAGACATCGAATCTGGTATATTTTCGTATTAATTTTGTTGATTGCACTAGTTATATGCTCATACCAACTGAGATCATCTTGCAATGTTATGCCTAAAAATTTGGTTTTTGATTTCTCGGTAATATTTAATTCCTCAAATTTAATTAAGAGGGGGTTGTTCATAATTCTTTGTCTAGTATGAAATACCAGATACTCAGTTTTTTCGATGTTGAGATACAATTGGTTTGCCGAAAACCATTCGCCCAGCTTAGCAAGGAGATGGTTGCATGCTAATTCATTTGATTCACTGCATTCTTGGGAGACTAAAAAAGATGAGTCGTCCGCATAAAGTGTGATGTTATAGTCAAGTAGGAATTCAACTATATCCGCAATAAATAAAGAGAAAAGTATCGGTGCTAGGACACTCCCCTGTGGAACACCCATTTCCACTAGGGAGGTATCTGAGCTATGCTTGCTGACCGACCCATCAACTTCTCTGGAACATATTTGTACAAACTGCGTTCTGTTAGAGAGATACGATTTAACCCAGTCAGCTGCAGTTCCTCTCAAGCCGCAAAGCCATAGTTTTTGCAGCAATGCATTGTGAGGGACGCAGTCAAATGCTCGGCTCAAATCGCAAAAAATACCTACTGGTGATTTTCTATTATCAATTTCTAACAAAACATTGTTGTAGAAGTCAACTGTTGCAGTGGTAGTGGATTTTCCCTTGCGAAAACCATGTTGTTGGTCAGATATCAGATTATATTTGTCAATAAAAGGAATGAGTCTGTCAAGCATGCAATATTCGGCCACTTTTGCAAATGGGGAAAGACCTGAAACTGGTCTATAATTCTCAATGCAGGTTCTCTCTTTCTTTTTGTACACCGGAGTGATCTTTGCTGATTTCAAGCAATTTGGAAATACACCCGTTGTGAAAGAATGATTTACTAAGTGGGTCAAGATGCTAGGTAATTCTTCCCCAGATGCTCTAATTAAAGCGGAAGGGATTTCGTCTGGGCCTGTAGACATTTTATTTTTTAACTTTAAGACAATCACTCGCATTTCGGCCTCTGAGAAAGGTATCAAGACAATGGAGTTCATATTGCTTTTACCTGAAAATTCAAAATTCCCCGGACGTTTTATGGACTTTACCACATTTTTTGGAGCCTCAGTAAAGAAAACATTGAAAGTATCTGCTATTATCTTAGGGTCAGTAATTTCATGGTTATTATTAATAATTTTCATGTTCGGGTTGCATGATATTTTGTTCCTGAGTTTATTTATGATATCCCAAGAAGCTTTATTTTTGTTTTCAGATTCCTGAATAAGACAGCTATAGAATGTTTTTTTGGTCGTTTCGACTAACTGCATATGTTCAGCTTTCTTGATTTTATAGTGATCTTTGAGTTCTTCATATTGCTTTTGCAAAATGAAGAGATCCCTCAGGTTTTCACTGGAAGTTTTTATGACGGATGATACCCACGATTTCTTATTGGTTTTACCAATCCTATTTGACAATGGAAAACATACATCAAATATTTCCCAAAATTTCATAAAAAATTGGTTGAATTTATCACTACAGTCATGCAAATCATAAACTTCGCTCCAGTTTTCAACTTTCAGTGTATTTGCAAAGAGTTCTTTATTAGTGGAATTGAAATTACGTTTCTGCATTTTCAAAGTATTATCACTTGTATAAGTATGAAGTTCAATTTCTGAATTTACCTTAACGGTTATGGATTTATGATCCGAAATGGGGGTATCATCTATGGACGTAACTACTTCATTATCTACATTTATGAAAACATTATCAATTCTCGTACTAGTAGTTGAAGTCACTCTAGTATTTTCAAACACGACTTCATGCAACCCAAATTGCGCCATTATATTAAGGATCTCATTAGCTTCAAATGAAGGAATGTTAAAATTTATGTTGAAATCACCTGCTTTCCATAGAAGTGCATCCCTAGTGAATACTGAATTCAATACAGCCTCCAACCCGTCCGCAAACGTTTGGAAATTGCCTGTTGAAGCTCTGTAAATGCAAATAAGAATATGGAGTTTTTGGTTGAAGCTCCATTTTACACCGCAAACCTCAAAGTCTTGTTCGATACAATGTTTTATCACATTTACCGGTTCAACAATCAGATCCTTCCTGGCCCATATTGCACATCCACCACCTCTCAGAATATTTCTACTGTAATGACTAATGAAGTTGTATTCATTTATCGATATACTACACACTTCATCTTCCTTTGCCCATGTTTCAAGAAGAGCAATAAAGTATGTATTCGAATCATTCAATTCTACCTCTATCAAGTTATTCTTATTATTGACACTTCGAATATTAAGATAGTATAAGAAATTTATGAAAGAAACACATTTATTTATGTTAGCATGTCTGGGTTCTTCCTTCTTCAGTTTTTCGTCTAAGGTTGACGAGTGTTGGTCTGGAATTCCTTTTTTTTCCATCAGTTGAAGTCCTGTGTTTGAGGATTCAATTGAAAATTTGAAACCTCGGCACCGCCATTCCTGATTCGATCAAGATATTTTTCCTCTTTTCGAAAATCGGATCGGCGTACTGCCACACCCCTGGGCCAAAAATTATTTGTATAGACTTCGTCTTTCATTTCATAATTTAATCCAATTTTGAAACATTTATTGTCTATTACTTTTTTAAATGGATTTATTTCTTTTATGTGGAACTGGCCACCGCCAGTTTTTTTTCTGCTAAGATATTTTCTTATAATTTCTTCTGTGACATGATCCTTCACCCTGGATACAAAAGCCATACTTTTTTCTCCGGGGATCTCTACACAAAACAATTTTTCATCCTCTTCACTTAATTTTGCTTCACCTATCTGTGTATTCCTGTTTTCTTATCAACACCATATTTTGGTTGTGAAGAATTTGATCCCCTGTAGGTATTTCCTTTTCATCACTATTTATATTAATCAGGTGACTCATCACGGAGACTTGTTTATCTTGGAGTTTTTGGTGGTCGCTGGATTCTGCCTTTTTGTCAATCCTTCGAATGGGGTTTTTTGTTGTTTTATTCTCAGGTGTATGAATTTGTTGTTCCTTATCGTTTTTTGTGGAGCTCGGTTTTTTATAGGTTGTGTTGCTTTTATTGTCATTTGATTTTGACGGAGTACTTTCCAAATATGAAATTTTTTCTTTCAGCAGTGTTATGAGCTCATCCTTATCGGCGATTATGGTGTCCTTGTCTTTGATTGTCTGTGTCAGCAACCGAATCGTTTCTAGGAGACAGATCCCCGGTTACACACACCTCACTGTCCATCTGGTTTTTCTCTTTCATAATTGAAGATTCACAACACGTTTTTATTCGTAAAGCACAACTGTTGTGATAAACTGCATCACAATTTAGACAGTTTGCACCTTTTGTTACATTTCTCTCACAATATTTACAGGTTTTCTTTAGCACATCTGAAGTGTCCTTGTCACTATCGGCCATCTTGGAATATGTGTCTTCCTTTCATATAAGAAGTATAATGAGTTAATTGGTAATGTAGCGTCTATTCCAGATGATGTCGATCTGTCAGATCATTGATTTGATGACGAGGCTGAGACCTAATGTATGATTTCAAGTGATTTTTAAAACGTCTTTCAGACTTCTAGGAAGGGAATTGGAAGTTTAGGTCTTAGATACACATTTTTTGTTGTCCAATTGATTCCAAGGTTCTGGGAAGTATTGGATGTTTTTTTCTTCGTGATCCGTCATTGTGTTGTGGAGTGTTCATTTTTGTCGATGTTTGTGTTGCAGTAATTTTTTTTTGCCTTACATCAAAAACTCCAATTTTGTCATATAAAGAGTCTGATGAATGATTTCTATTTTGATCAAACTACATTTCAGGATTTGTTTTCAATTATGAAAGTTTATTGAATATTGTTTTACCAACCCCACCCCATGCCATTATACCACAGGTTCAATTAACGCATAGTTGTTCTTCATTAAGAATCATTTTCCGTTTTGTTTTTGAAGGATTTCCAATCATTGTCAGTATGAAATATTGCAGTATCGTCTACATATGCTATGATTTTATCACAACTATTTATGGAGAAGAGTCCATTCATACAAATATTGAAGAGAACTGGGCCCAATACCGTTCACGGAAGTACTCTTCAGTGATTGAGTTTCCACACTTAACAGACTGCATCCTATTGGAGAGATAACTTGTGAATAAGTGTAGTGCACTTTCTCTCACTCCTATATTCCCCAGGGTTTCTAATAATAGGCTATGGCTAACTGTGCCAAAGGTCTCTGACAAGCCGATATGGTTCACTTTCATCTAGGGATTAATACATTTCTCAAGTGAGTTTAATTATTGCATCTTTTGTGGAGATACCATTTTGGAATCTGTAGTGGTTTTCCGAAATGATTCTGCAAGTCTTTCATTTGGAAGTTCATTTAGAAGTATTTCCGAGAAATTTGACTGGCTGACTGATATAGGCCGATAATTGATTATAAGTTGTTTGTCGCCGTTTATAAATGAGGAAAATTATAGATTTTTTTAATGTTGTTGGAAAGTGACCTTGGTGCATACATTTATCAAATATATCTGCAAGTGGATCACAAATCAGACTGCATATCTCTTTTACTATTCTGGCTGTTATATTAATTTGTACTGAATCTCCTCCGAATGGGACATATAAACCTGACACATGTAAACAGAGTATATCTTCATGAGTTAACGCGATCAATATACAGTGAGGACGTAAAAAGTTTCTCCCCCCCTTAACTCTTAACGGAACAAGCTGTCGAGGTCGGTGAATTCAGGTGAAAAGGTACCACTTTTACCACTTTTTGGCAGAAAAATCATTGTGGTCACGTGGTCTACTGTCAAGGGGGCACCATCAACTTTTTTTTTTATATTAAGGGAGGTCACGTGGCTCCTGGTTTTGAAAACCTTCCGATTCTCTATCCAACATCGCTTTGTTTGTGAAAATCGGCCAAACCGTTTCAAACTGGCAAGCGTTTGAAATTTGTTTCAAATATTTTACAAATAAATTAGTTTAACTATTAATTGCAGCATAATTTCAACTCCGTTACTGATTCTGGTCGAAGAGTAGATTTTCTGTGACAAAGAAGGTTCGCATATTATTTGTACTTTAAAATGTACTTTTTGTTTAATTTTTTTATACCTTTTTTTTGCTGGAGACTCCAAAAAGCATTTCATTTCTATCTCAGTCTGATAGTGACGTTAATCATATCGATACTTTGAAAGTTGTCATAGGTTTTAGCATTTCTTTATAAATTTTAAATGCCTCGTTCTCGTCCTTTAGAAGAAAAAACCGAAACAATTCAATTTACGCTGAAGCTAGGCGTAATTACCATGAAGCAGAAATAATATTCAATGAGCGCTTCCCAAATTATCCAATATCTCGTACCTACTTAACGGAATTGGTAAGTAAATTTCTAAGGACTGGTTGCGTAACGAGGGAGAAAGGATCTGGAAGAAAATCTATTTCAGAAGAACAGCAAATGACGTTCTGGCAATTGTTGTTAATAATCCGCAACAAACAACGAAAACGGTAGCCACGGCTTGTGACGTATCTACGACCACTGTGAAAAAATATCTTAAAAAACACAAATTTCACCCATATAAATTAAAAAAATTGCATCAATTAACAGAAGACGACCCGGATAGAAGACTGCAGTTTTGTGAGATCATGTCTGACCGCAGAACCCATAATCCCGGTTACATTAACTCTATTTGTTTTAGTGATGAAAGTACGTTTAATCTAAATAAAACAGTAAATGGACAGAATGTGCGTTATTGGTCAGACGTAAATCCGCACGTTTTTCGAGAGGGTCATACTCAAACTCCAGAGAAGATCAACTTATGGGCTGGTATTTTGGGTGACCATATCATAGGTCCAATATTTATGGCAGAAAATTCAACTGGGTATCTGTATTTGAATATGCTTCGAAATCAGATCCATCACAGTATTCAAGAAGTAGTTGGGGCAAACCCAAATGAATTTACCATGGATGTTACCTTTCAACAAGATGGTGAACCTCCTCACTACTACAGACCTGTCCGAGAATGGCTTAACGAGAATTTTCCGGGACGGTGGATAGGCCGACGTGGCCCCATTAAATGGCCAGCTAGATCACCTGATATGACACCTATGGACTTTTTTCTGTGGGGGTACATGAAATCTGAGGTGTACGTCACGCAGTCACAGTCGCACCAGAAACTTATGGACCGAATAACAGATGTGTGTTACAGTATTACCCCGGAATCATTTAATAACGTTGGGAATGAGTTTCACAACCGACTTTTTTTCTGTCAAGACGTGAACGGTGAACATTTCGAGCACTTGTTGAAATAGTTGCAATTGTTACTTGAAATTCTGTTGCAATTAAAAGTTATTTGGGTTTTTAATTTATTTGTAAAATATTTGAAGCAAATTTCAAACGCTTGTCAGTTTGAAACGGCTTGGCCGATTTCCACAAACGAAGCGGTGTTGGATATAGAATCAAAAGGCCATCAAAACCAGGAGCCACGTGACCCCCCTTTACATTTAAAAAAAAGTTGATAGTTCCCTCTTGATACTAGACCGACCACAATCATTTTTATGCCAAAAAGTGGTAAAAGTGGTACCTTTTTACCTGAATTCCACCCGACCTCGACAGCTTGTTCCGTTCAAAAGTTAAGGGGGGGGGAAGGCTTTTTACGTCCTCACTGTATATAGAGAACCAACAGTAGCATGATTCTGAAAATTTGTTGAGACGCTAAATAAACCATTGGAAATTCAATTAAATTTTGTTGGTTATTGTGACACTTTCGATTTCTCTAGGAGTGGCGTCATCTTCGTTATTTTCAATAGGACACCCTATATTTAATAGAATTTTTGGATTTCTCTCATGATTTCGATTCAAATTCATATCATTGACCATACCCAAAATGAACCGTTTTAAAAAGTGACAAATGCAGCCTAGCGAAATAGCCATTTTCATGTTAATTACAATTTCAAGTCATATGCAATGACTGAATCATGACTATTGGATGTTGAACAGATCACTTACCATTATCACATCTACTGAATAATTCACAGGGTGCGCAAAAAATTTGGGTCAGAAAGTGAATGCGAAACATTAAAAATCTCACTTTTTGTCGAATGGAAACCCCATTTTTTTCTCATGATTCAATTGAGCCCTAGTTTTAATACACTTTCCTATACGCAAATGCCATATTCATAATATTACTCAATTCTGCATATTAACTGCCTGAAATGATCTTTTTTCCAGACAAATGAATTAAAGTTGTTTACTGTCAGATTCATTATCTAAAAAAGTACAATATGACTCGAGTTGGGTATAACAATCAAGATTTCGTTAATTTATTAGTGATTTATGGCGAATGTAATAGGGATTTCACAAGAACATGTGAGATTATCAAAACTAAAACGGTGGTGGATAACAAAAAAAATTGAATTAGAGTGCTTGGGTACTTCGTACCTTTTCCAGAAGCATCGTTGAAAAATCGATTTCAAGACCTTAAAATTTTCATTGTACTGTGCTGTTAAGAACAATACCGTCGTGATGCTCCACTTTTATGATGACAATGTGAATGGTGAGTTGGAGTATCTGTATTAGTATAAAGTATCTGTAATAGTTCAAAGTATCTGTATTAGTATGATGATCTGAATCATATGATACGTGAATTATACTTCACCAGAGAGCTGTGTATTCATAGCATGTGGGAAAAATATCTACATGGTTATTTTATTTCCAGGTGAACGATACCGAGAAATATTGAGGAATCTCGATAAGGATGTGTTTTATTGGCTGACAACGTATATTTTCAATTTGAAGTCTGTCATCAATTCGCATGTAAAGTGAGAAATGAATCAAAACCGGTTTAGTACATAGTATCATTGTGCGAGAAAATGTGTTTATGATCGAAACATCAAAAAATAATCTATAGAATACCACACGAGAGTTCGATAAAGTAGAAAATAATTCTCCAGATTTCTTTCTCAAACTTGTTGCCATTTGGCAATAGCCCCCGTTGAGCTCTCGTGTCTATTGCCTGGCAAAGAAAAATCGAAAATCTGTTGAATTATTTTCACTTTATTCTCATTCTCTTGTGATATTACAACTGAAAACTTTATTACATTTGCTATAAATCACTGATAAACTAACAAAATCTCGATTATTCCACCCAATAGGAGCCATATTGCACTTTTTCAGATGATGAATCTGACAGTTAACAACTTCACTTCAATTGTCGGTAGACATGCAGAGCTTACTAGAGAAATCAAAATTTCAGGCAGTTAATATGCAGAATTAGTGTGTAATATCTCTGAAATCATTTTCATAATATAATGGAATCATGAGAAGAAAAAATGGGGTTTTCTTTGAAAAAAAATAGATTTTCCATGTTTCTCCTTCACTTTCTGCGCCCACTTTTTTGCGAACCCTGTAAATTATTCAGCGGATGTGAATATGGTGGGTAATCCGTTTAACCATCAATATTCATGATTCAGTTACTGCACATCACAAAAAATTTTATGCAAATGAAAATGGCGTATGTACGCTAGGCTGCATTTGTCACTTTTTCTAGAAA
Organism: Gonioctena quinquepunctata; assembly: GCA_018342105.1. NCBI lineage: Eukaryota > Metazoa > Arthropoda > Insecta > Coleoptera > Chrysomelidae > Gonioctena > Gonioctena quinquepunctata. The sequence continues at coordinate 137,542 of JAFIRS010002057.1, read as the reverse complement.
AAAATTAATAACTCAAAAACGGTTCATTTTGGGTATGGGGTATGGTTCATGAATTTGAATCAGAATCATGGGAGGAATCCACAAACTTAATGAATACAGGGGTACATCCAACGCAGGTGGTTCTAAATAATATATCAGTAGATCATCACTCAAGTCCGGGGAAACATTGGGTATGTTATCGATAAAAAAATCATTGAACCTATTAGCATCGTGTCCAAGAAAAAAATAATTGTCGCTGTATATTTTTTTCTGGTTTATGTTTAGATAATAGAGAGCTCTCAAGAAAAGCTTATCAGCGATACCTTAGTCATATGTTTTGAAATTTCGAATTAATAATAATATAGTGACGAACTTCCATGGATTGTCAACTCTTATATTTTATTCCAGGCGTCGTCAAGGGAATATTCGAATGGGAACCGGTAGAACTGCTCAGTAATTTCACGTACAGCATCTACATATGTCATCTTCCAATGCTCGTACTAATATCGGGCTCGCCTCTAGACATAGATTTTTTATATTTGGTAAGTGCAACATTGAATATTCAATCAAATTTGTGCCTAAACATTCTAATTTGCCAAATAGATCATTTCGGACCAGAAGGAAATTGCTGTGTTTTCAAAATCAGAAGCCAGCAAAAAGTATCCGGATTCATGTGATGAAAAAATTCAGTAACATCCTTTTACAGTAATTTCTTCTGTAAACTCTGAGAAACTAGGTATCTCTCGATACTAATATGGGGGTAGCGTTGCATTTGGAGAAGTCATTTCATACCGGCAGAAAATCATAAGGATAATAATTTTCCACTATCACATAAGAGATCTGACCATCAGCCATCTAGTAGTGATGGAGCTGAAGGTGACAGCAGATGAAAGTTCCAAAAAAAATTGTGCAACTATTAATTTCATACCGAGCCACATTTTTCAAAATTCATTAAATTATATCCTACAAAGAAAACAAATTTTAAAACTGTTGAAAGTTCATTAACAAAATTAATAGTAGAAATAGAGAAACCTGAACAAATAATTTTGGAGAATGCTACATATTTTACAAATGATAAAATGAGAAAATTCACTGGGGATAGTGGTATACAATCAAAATTTACAAGTATTAGGCATCCTTCATCAAACCCTACAGAGAGATACATACAAGAGGTGATAAAATATTCAAGGTTAACATCTCTACGGAATCACAAAATATGGGACGAAAAGTTGGAAATGATAGAAAAATGTTTTAATGATATCGATCAACATTTTTGGCAAGACCAATCTCGCCGATAAATGTTTCAGAGGTAATCTCTCCTCTCCCTAGTCCGTCTTCAAATATAATATTCCAAACAAGAAAAGCTCGCGGGGAGAAGAGTGAAATTCTAATTTCAATGCCCCATGGAAAACAATTAGAGAAACAACGAAGAATTGCAGAAGAGAAAGAGGAACAAGCTGCAATTAGGAAGAGATTAAGAGGAGAGAAGGCCAAAAAGGAAAAAACTAATAAAACTAGGAGAGAGCTCAGGAGTTGAACAAGTAAAAACACTTTTAAAATCCGATGATGATTTACAAAATAAAAAGAAAACTACCACCTGCATTGTTTGTGAAGAAACTTTTGAGGAAGACTGGATCCAATGTAGAGTTTGTGAGGGATGGGCCCATGAAAACTGCGCTGACCTTGAGAGGAATTATATCTATTACAAATGTGACATTTGTTACAAGAAACTGTTATTATTTTTTTTATCAATGAAAGTTTATGAGCAATGCATCATGCATGTTATCCATACATAAAGTCCTTGTCCGATACCACCCATCACATTTTGGAAATACGAAAATGTAAGGTATTCGAGAATCTTTCGAAAATTACATTACTTCAAGTTTTTTAAAATAATTTTGAGAGAGTGAATTCGTGATAGACCAAATATTTATTCAATGTGAGAATCCAAAGATTACCCTCGCTCATTAAACAAAAATTTAAAAAAAGTTAAGTTGGCCGATACCAGGCGACTCTCCCCTATCCATACGTCATAAATAATTAGTTAACTTAGGCTCCTTGGCCTTCTGATTTTCAAACAAACTTCGATAGGTAGGCAATTTTCAGTATATAGTATATCCCTCCAATTATAATGAGTAAGATCTCTGTGTGATTATTAAGTTATAACTTATTAACAATTGAAATTATTTTTCAAGTATTTTTTTCGATGCATTGCAAAATAAACAAAAAATGGTCCAAGAAAATGTGTGTTTCCACTATATATGATGGCTCATAATTTTTTTTCAAATTTATTTTCAATAAAAAATATGTTTTCAAGTATTTTACATTTAAAAATGACCCTACACTTTTTGGTGATTTCAGTTTTTTTGTAGTGCAACCAGGTCATAGAAATTTTTTAGGTTAGATTGGGCAGATTGTAGATTTGGTCGCCTATTTTTTCTGGAGAAAAATGTTTTTCATATTTTTTTTTATTCTCAGACATTCAAGAAACAGAGAGAAAACCGAATGCAAGACGTTTCTACCCGCTGGAAAATTTTTGGCAAACCTTAAAAAATTTGGAAATCTCAGAATCCACTACAATTGATAGCTCATAAATTGTTTTCGAATTTATTTTCAATGAAAAAAATATTTTCAAGTATTTTATATTTAAAAAATAACCCTACACTTTTCGATGATTTCAGATTTTTTTGTAGTGCAACTTTGGTGCGCTCTATCATTCAAACAAATGGATGGATGAAACGTTGTTGGATATGTTATTTGTAGAAAATGTTATACTCTACAAGTCTTGATCAAATCAAATATCAATATATCCATTTCCAAGACGAAAACCAGGTCAGAGAAATTTCCTAGATTACATTGGGCAGATTGTAGATTTGGTCGCCAATTTTTCCTGGAGAAAAATATTTTTCATATTTTTTTTTATTCTCAAGAAACAGAGAGAACCGAATGCAAGTCGCTTCTACCCTCTGGAAATTTTTGGTGAACCTTAAGAAATTTCAAAAATTTACGAATTTTCAAAGTAGAAAAATGAACACATTTTGACACACAACATGCTTTCCGAGAGTTATATTCAACTTAATTTGATGTCTCAGTACCTAAATATCCGAACTGAACTGGAAAAAGGGCTCATTTGAACTACAGCAGCATACCTGATGGTTTTATTTGATTAAAATCTATAAATAAAACATTTTCATTTTTTACTTCACAATTCTGAATCTACAATCAGCACAATTTTGGATTATTCAATCCAACCTAAAAATTTCTATGACTAGGTTTTCGTCTTGGGAATGGATTTCCCCACTTTCAGGTCTACTTCAACACAGGTGCCTAAAAATAAAAAAAATATGTTTGGCTTCTTACTCTCCAAGAAGTTGTCTGAATCGTAATAGATAGTGTCTGAACTTCATCTTTCAGTCGCATATGATTCCACATCTTATTTTATGAATACCCTTCTCATATTACCAAACAAATTAATTTATTGCATTATTTCACCAAAATTAATTCTATCGGAGATGGTGATGTAGTGTAACATGATTCACATATGCTCAGGATGTGCAAAATAATAGTGTTGATTTCTTCATTATTCTTCAGCAGTCATATGTATTCATTATATTTCAATATTTTCAGGTGAAAGATTTCATAAGTAACATGCTGTTCGCTATATTCATCGGAATCTTATCTACTGTCACAATTGAAGAGCCTGGTATAACCTTTCAGAAAATGTTGATACCACAAGTGGAGAAATATGGAGAGAAGAATAGTGAAAAGCAGAAGAAGAAATAACATGTCTCGATTGATCTGAGTGCAACCAGAACGTGGGAAGGTGCTGCTCGTTTGGAAATAAATCCAAACCATACAAACTAACTCTGTTAATATTAGACATGCATTAAAAAATTCATTGTGATTCAGTTTTGAAATTTCTACATTTGAAGTATAAGCTTCTTAAGTTGTCATCACTTACCTTAGATTTTGTGAACAATATGTTACCCGAAACGTCATTTCATTGTAGTGAAATATTCTTCATCAAACGTGTTTTAGAATACGCAAATTCTGAATAGAAGTTGCATTATTGATTGTCGAAGTTGATATTCAATCAATCACCAACGTAGAACTTCTTTCCTCCCGGCAACCAGTATTCGGATACCACATTCAATCATCTCCTTAGCTCTGTTGATGAATAGCACATAGTATCCTCTACCTGAGAAATAACGGTCGAATGCCAATTTGTCCACATAGTGATATCATTTAATCGCATGGTGGCCTGTATGGTGAAATAAATTGACCGATGAGGGCGCCACCGTTTCCTACAAATGGCGGCAAAGAGTAGGTATCAGTCATATTTGAATGTTGTGTTTACATTTTTATTTGTGCGTTTAATAGCATTTGGGATTATTTAGTGAAGTGGTGGATTTGTTATTAGATAATATGCACATAGCATATCGTGGAAATAATTCAACAGTCATATTATAATAATAATAAACGACTTTATTGCTTACATATATAGATTAACAAGAATACATATATAATGTGAATTAGGGCCAAAGCAAAAGGCGAAGTTCAGTTTATAAAATGATATGAAATCAGCTCATAAACTGTTCTTCCACTTAACTTTAAGTATATCGCTAGGTGTGTTGAACTTAATAATATATAAAAAAAAAGAATAAAAGTTAAACAATTACAGCTATTCTTAATCCAATTTCCATCGTACGTATATCAGGATTGCATTGTAAACAAATGTTTGCAAACTGTAGGATTTTAGCATGGTAGGGACCTGATTGTATATTGAATATATTTGATAAGTATAACTACGCCTGAATATTTCTAGTCTGAAGATTGGCGGTGAAAGGGTTCCTTTATATCGAATATTTAGATTATGTATATCGGATCGATAGGTGATTTTTCTGTGCAAATATGAGGGTGTTTTATCGCAAATATTTTTTTGAAAAAGAACAGCAGCGTGTAATCTCCTTCTATTGCTCATATTTAGCCAACCATTATCTTTCAATTTGTGTGAAATATGTTCTCTTCTGAGGATACCAAATATCAATCGTAAGCATGAGCTTTGTACTTTTTGTATTTTCATTTGATATTGGCTGGACAAGAATGGTCCATAGAGTACATCTGCCTAATTAAATATGGACAGTATCAATGACTCACACAGATTTGATTGTATTTGAATAGGGAGGAAATATCTATCGCCATAAATAGTTTCAAGAGTGGAGTATTTATGTATGTATGTTTATTGACATAATATGGTACAGTTACAAGTCAAAATTGAAAAAAATTCCAATAAACACATATAAACCACAGAAACTATCTGAGCGACAGTTTGTAAGTGGTGAGGTGATTCAAAATATATAATTAAAATGTATAAAATAAATTTAGTACTCAAACCTAAACTTATCTAACGAATATCCATCGGAAAAATTCAGAAGATGATATAATAATTTAACAAAAAATAAAAAAGTTATTTCACTTAAACCTAAACTTATTTAACGAATATCCATCGAAAAAATTCAGAATAATCTGATTTATGTGTTTTTCAAATTTTAAATTGGAGTCCAATATTATACCTGAACTTTTGGCTTCACTTACGTTTTGAAGTACTTCATTTTTCATTACAATACTTACACTATCAGAAATCTCATCTCGTTTGTTTTTGTTGCCAAAAAGAATAACATTAGATTTACTGCAATTATTACTAATATAGTGATCCTCTGCAACTTCAATGAACCTATCGAGTTCCTCATTTATAAGGTCACATGACTCCACTACCGTACTGGGATGAAAACTATAAAAAATTTGAGTATCATCCGCATACAGGTGTACATTACAAATCTGAAGAGTTTTCACCAGACAGGAAGTATATATAGCAAGGAGCAATGGCCCCGATATGGAACCCTGGGGAACTCCAAATTTCAAATCCATATAATTGGAGGATTGCCCATCAACCAAATCCATTTGCTTACGACCTCGAAGGTATGATGCCATGAGATTCATAGCATTATTCGACAGTCCCATGTAATGTAGAATTTCAAGCAATAGATTATGGTTGATAGTATCAAAAGCTCTGCTAAAATCTAGCATGACCAAAACAGTACACTCACCTTTATCTGAGGCTCGAACAATATCATCAATAATATGGAAAAGTGCCGTTGTACAACTATAATTTTTCCAAAATCCAGATTGCGTTAGAGGTAATAATGAATACTGATCAATTGTACTTCTTAGCCCTTTCGAGTACCTTCGATAAAGTTGGCAGGATACTTATTGGACGCAAATCTTTGAATTCAAGTGGATTTGACTTTTTAGACAATATTTTTACGACGGCTCTTTTCCAAAGTTTAGGAAAAATATTATGAGTCAAACAAAAATTTATAATGTGTGTGATGTAAGGAATTATATGTGGACAGCATAATTTCAATGGCTTTGAATTCAATCCATCTTCACCGGCAGCATTTGTGTTTAAGAATTTATTGTTTGATGAACAAATAAGTCATTCACCTCTTGAAATTCAAAATCTGATTCTACTATTTTTCTGTTTTTATATGACGAAAGTAATTCTTCAGGAGGTTCTTTTGTAACACAAGAATTGATAAAAAATTCATTTATTCCAGCAGGATTTTTCAAATTGTCTGGTACTTTACTTGACTTGCTAGGTGCAACATTATAAGCCCTTAAAGTATTCCAAAGATTTTTAGAATTTTTATTTATTACTAAGCTCGTATGTAAAAAATGCATTTTTCTCTCTTCTAATAGCAGAATGTGTGTAGTTCCTCATGTCCTTGTAAAACTGAAAGTGATGATCAGATTTAGTTCTCTTATACCTGTTCAGTGCTTTATCACGTATCATCATCATTTCTTCAATAGCGCCAGTTAACCAAGGAGCTCTGGGCTTCGAAACACGCGATGTTATTAAAGGTAGATGTCTGTCAAACAGGAAAACCAGACAGTTGATTAAATATGTTATTTTTCCGTCAACCCCTTCCTGAATTTATTCATTACTAAGCTCGTATGTAAAAAATGCTTTTTTCTCTCTTCTAATAGCAGAATTTGTGTAGTTCCTCATGTCCTTGTAAAACTGAAAGTGATGATCAGATTTAGTTCTCTTATACCTCTTCAGTGCTTTATCACGTATTATCATCATTTCTTCAATAGCGCCAGTTAACCAAGGACTCCGGGCTTCGAAACACGCGATGTTATTAAAGGTAGATGTCTGTCAAACAGGAAAACCAGACAGTTGATTAAATATGTTTTTTTCCGTCAACCCCTTCCTAATATTTTTAAAATGGAGTATTATATAAACTATTCTAAAATCATTTCTTTAATAGCGCCAGTTAACCAAGGAGCTCTGAGCTTCGAAACACGCGATGTTATCAAAGGTAGATGTCTGTCAAACAGGCAAACCAGACAGTTGATTCAATATGTTATTTTTCCGTCAACCCCTTCCTGATCATATTTTCTAAGAAATGGAGTATTATATAAATCTATTCTAAAATCATCTTCATTAAAATATTTAAAGACCTGTACGTTATCATTTTAGGACCCTGCTTCTCAACACACACCCTGACTTTACATGAAGCTATATCATGATCAGCAATGACACCTGTTGCGAGGATAACTCCCCTCTCAACAACCCAGTTAGATGAGGTAATAATACCATTAAGTAGAGTAGCAGTAGTGGCTGTAATTCTTGTAGGAGTTTCTATGATTTGACCAATACCAAAGCACTCTAAAACAGATGACATTCTATCTACATAACTATCATCGGTATTCAAAAAATCTATGTTAAGATCTCCGCCGCATATAATTTCATCTACAGTGGGATGTATTAAACTTAGAATATCTTCCATTTCAGCTATAAAAGAATTATTATCTATTTTTGGAGGCTTGTATATTGCACCAAGAGCAAAAGTTTTACTTTTAATTTTTATATTTACCCAGAGCTGTTTCGATCCCGTTCCACGATGATTCAATTCTTCGCTATAGATCTATTATTTACGTAAATACACAAACCTCCTCCTAAGCTACCTCTATCTTTTCTATATAAGTTATACCCATCAAAATTCATACATCATTCCTAATAGTTTCATTTAACCATGTTTCACAAATAAAAAATATATCAAATTGATGTTCATCTATAATTAATTTTACCGATTGCAAAGAAGGCACAAGCGACCTTGCATCAAGACAACCTATGTATAAATTGCCAAGCATTTTTATTTTATTCCGTACGATAAGAAATTATATCGAAAAAAAAAAAGTAAAAACTATGAACTCGAAATAGAGTATTGGATCCAAACACATCCCAACTGCACCCATGTGCCACTAATTAATCAATTAGAATGTTTGAACTTTTGTAATAGTGAATTCAGTTAGATATTATATAAAAATGAATAACGAAAACTACCAAACTGACATTGAATATAACCAAATCCTTCAGAAAAATAGTTCAGAAGAAAAAAGGAAAAAAAAACAACAAACAAAAAAACAAATTCTCATTTCAGCATATACGAACTCAAACTTCAGCCGAATCATCAATGGAGGTAATCTTGGTAATAGGGTAAAAGCCGGATAGTTGCCTCGGACGGATACATGCCTCAGTTTCAAATGCTCTATGTTAGACGAATTGACAGTGTTTCTTTTTGATCATAATTAAAAGCGTCCCCCGCGCAGGCCTCAGTGCCGCATAAGCCGTTGAAGTAGGCGCACGTGTTTTGTCCGTGTGAGAAAACATCTTTAGCGGCGATACTTTGACGAATTATATTGGTAAGTAATCTCTGTTAAATATTTTTATAACTGATTGCGATTTCAGTCAAAAATATATTTCTTTGAGTGCATTAGAGTTTAAATTGCACTATTTATTAGGTTTTATTGTCAAATATGTTTTATTTATTTCGTAAATAAAAAGGGCAAGTATCCGTATCAAATCGGATAGTTGCCTACTGTCTTTTGCGGATTGTTGCCCTATGTCTAAAAGGTCTAAACAATCAGCAGAAATTTTAAACTCGAATGAAAAAATAATCGAGAAGAAGAATAAAACTGAGAAAGTAAAGAAAACAAGCGTAATGAAACAAACGAAAGAAACAAAAAACAAACTAGTTGGTAGCAGAGAAAAGATTACGAAGAAAAAAGGGCGACTACAAAAAAATAAAAAATCAAAACAATATAGAGATATTACTAGCAGTAAAATTTTTTAAACTGAAGGAAGGGCTCTAAGGAAAAGAAAGTATCTACAGTTCTAGCAGTGAAAATGCAGAAAATGTTAAATGTTCAAAAATATCTGAAGGAAAAGCAACTGAAGGGCTACTAATCAAAGGCAAAAAAAACAAATTATCTATTGGAGACACTGAAAATATATTAAAAGTAAAAAATATTAATTCAAAAATAGAAAATACCAAGAAAGAAGTTTCAGTTCATGATTATTGTGTAGAATGTTTTGAAAATTATAATTTAACTAAATCGAAATCAGATTGGATTGAATGTCAGATGTGTCGAATGTGGTTGCATGAAAATTGTTCAACACTCAAAAACCATTGCATGAGATGTGGCAAGTTGAAAAGCTTGACTTCTGGTGATAATAAATGCTAATGCCAAAGTTAATCACCATATTTTTAATATTTAAGATAAATACTAATACTTAATTAAAAAATTATATGTTCACTAAATGTTATAATTTTATAATTATAATTCAACTTCAATTAATACTTAATAAAAGATTGTACTCAACAATAAAAACTGATTATTTAAATAATATAAGTTCATTTTTATGGGAAAAAAACAGACGGGCATCTATCCTCACATTGGGCAAGTATCCCCCCAACCATTTTTAACGTTAGGCTAGTATCCGCTATAGTTGGCAACTATCCTCTTTTTTAGAGGTCATATTAAACTGTGCTGACACAGTTGCAGCGTCTCATTTAGCAAATACTTCCAAGTCCGCAGGTGCTTCAGCAATATTCAGCGAGAGATTGAAAAGAAAGAAATATCAAAATCTTGGACATAATTATATTTTCCATCCAATAGCTGTCAAAACTTTCGGTGTCTTTGGCCCTGATTCTCTGTCTTCCATTCATGAAATTGAAAGGAGATTGGGCCGCGCTACAAGAGATACACGTTCAACGTCATTTTTGATACAAATAATTAGTATAGCAATTCAAAGGGGCAATGCTTTCTCTGAAATGGGTAGAATTCCTCCATCGCATCCATTGGATGAATTATTTTATCGTCCCAATTTTCCTACGAGATACATAGCAGTAATCAAAGGTAATCACTCCGTACCTTCCAAAAAATCAATATCAGTTTCTCAATCACCTTCTTTGAATTACAGGAACAATGAACATATGGATTCTCCGTTAAACATGAGTGAGCATACCATAACAGCAAGTGACTCCATTTCTACATTTGGCCTAAGAGGATTGAAGAATGCAGGAAATACCTGTTTTATGAATAACATGATTCATTGTCTTTCGAACACCAAGGTTTTGTTGGAATTTTTCAAGAATGGTGTTTGTATAAATACTACTCCATCAAGAATGGAAGGAAATCCAGTGAAATATTTCATATCTTTGATGGAAAATATCTGGAGTCCTGATTCTTCTCGAAAAATAGTGGATATTCCACATTTCGTCCATCTATTCAGAAATTTTGCTCCTTCCTTTTATCATAACGTCCCAGCAGATTTGGAAGAATTTTTAAGATACCTTCTGGTAAGTTCACATAAAGATTTAGACAAGGCGAGCGCAGAGAATCACCCATCACCAAACGATTTTGTTATCACAATGATGATTTAACACAATGTATTGAACTGCTGACAGAAGAGGACACTTCGACTGACGATGCGATCCCATATTGTTCAACTTGTGGAATGAAAAAGGAATTCAAAAAGACGATTCGTATACAACCATTTCCAAAAATTTAAGTTATACATTCAGAACGTGTTTCTTCAACTGATGGCAGTAAATTGGACAAAAGAGTAATTTTCCCATACAAAATTTGAATTTGGACCATGTTTCTGCTCAAGATGGAATAAACACTCTTTATTATATCTACGCCATATCTAATCATATCGGCAGCATTTCCAATGGACACTATACGGCACCCTTATTCTAATTGTGGGCACCTCTTCGATGACTGGCGTGTATTTTCCAAGATTGATTCTCTCATCTCCCAGGGAGCATGTGTCCTTTTCTATGAGAAAGTTGATGATCTAAATTCTGTTGTGGGTTTTTCCGGGTTTTCCTCCAACTGAAACAGCAATTGCCCCATGAGAGAGTGCCCGATGAAAATATAACAAATCGCTTTAAACAACTGAGAAAAGAAGTTGACGAACAAATAACAAGAGAAAAAAAACACATTACGGTAAGATTATAAATGAATCCAATAATAAAACAAAACAGTATGGAATATCGTTAACTCGACCAAAAGCAAGCGTGATATGGGTAAAATCGAAGAAATTTGTTACATCGGTGTAACAATGACATAACCAAAAATCATGACCGCCACTTTCGGAAAGTATTTGTCAACCGTAATCAAGGAAAAAATCACTCACCACTCCGGCTCAGAACGATCGTTTAATTGCACCACAGGGCGAGCCACACGTAATTCTTTTTTCTTTGTCCCCGTCAACGAAAATGAAATCATTGAAATAATTAATCAATTGCTCAATAAGAGGTCCTCTGGCGCTGATGAAATTCCTGTATCGGTATCAAGAGCAAGAAGTTCCATTATCGCACCCATTTTCTGTTCCATTATCAATAAATCGATCACACAAGGGGAGTTTCCATCTGTTCTCCAATTAGCTTCAGTGATACTGATGCATAGAGGGACGATCCAAGAAATGTTGAAAACTATAGCACATCGCTCTTCTGATCATTTTTTCAAAAATTATAGAAAAAGTAGTTGCAAAAAAATTACTCAGTTTCTCGAAACTTTCAATCTCCAACAGGGCTTTAGAACCGGTCTCTCAACAGAAACAGGGACTATACAGTGCGTTCAACATATCAAGACAAAATTGACGTCGGGGAAAAAGTAGTATCAATTTTGTTTGATCTCACACGGGCTTTCGACACCGTTGAGAGCTTCTCCGTATCAAAAAAGCTATATCAACTAGGAATTCGGGGCTCCATAAATAATTGGTTTACTTCATTTTTAGAGCGCAGAAAATTCATGGTAAAAATTGATGAAGTCACCTCGGACGAATTTGAAAACGATATCGGAACTCCCCAAGGAAGCGTCCTTGGGCCCTCAATTTTCTTGATTTTCATTAACGATCTTCCACATCATATAACTGAGGGAAAAGTATTGATGTATGCTGATGACACCTGCATAATTGTCCCGGATGCATCGCAAACAACACTAAAACAAAAAATCGACACTATACTATCAGAATTCAAAGATTGGCGCTCCGAAAATAGGCTCATTATAAACCACAACAAAAAAGTGTGCATTTAGTTCTACAATAAATACAGAACACCAACAATCCCACATATCTCATTCGAGGGGCGTTCAGTTGAACTATCCAAAAACACTAAATTTCTAGGCACACAGATAGATTGCAATCTTTCTTGGAAAAAACAATCAGATAGCATATGTAGTAAGCTAAGCAAATGCTACTATGTGATATTGACTTTGAAAAATATGTTAGATTTCGAATCTCTATTGAATGTATGATATTGCTCATTTAGCCATATCATACAGTATCATTGTATGGTGCCAAGCCTCTGAAACGAACGAGTATTTATTTTACAAAAACGAATCATTCGGCGTATTTTCAGACTGTCATACAAAACCTCTTGCAGAGATACTTTTATAAATTATGGTATTCCCACAGTACCATCTATGTATATAATGAAACTATTGACATTCATTTATAACAACAAAAACAATTTTGATAAACACAGCGATATACACGGATAATACGAGAAATAAAAACAATATATTAGTGAATATGGCAAAACACTCTTTCCGAAAAAAATCGCCGATTACTGCGGATAGTCGCTTCTTCATCAAACTGCCTTCTTCCTTGAAGAGCTCGAAATGCGTGGAGGTTTTCAAATGCCCTTTGAAAAACTGCCTAATAAGGAATGCTACACTGTAGAACAGTTCGAAAACTACATCAATGTTAATTAAATCATATATTTTATCTGTTTTTACTTTTTTGTTCTTCTTAAACATGAATGTTCCGTATTGTCATTTTCACATTTTTCATCGATTTATTACTTCATCTTCATACAAAGATGTTTTTTTGTGACTCGTCCAATCTGTTTTTTGTAAATAGGAAACGGACTCAATGAAATTTGATTTGATTTGACTTCGAGTCCCGGGCTTCAATCAAGATTTTCATCTTGATATTATTATATTTAAAAACTTCGCTTCTGTATTTTTGAATTATTTTTATATCTATGTATTATTCTCAATAAATTCTGTGTTGGAGTACTCCGATAAAATGTTACGTTTGGTACATGGTCTATCCAAAGCTTGTACCGAGAATGAAAAATTATCAGAATCAGGGTTCCATTCAAATCCTAAAACCTTCAATGATGATTGAGAATCACAGTCATCAAAAGATAATAGAGGTTTTCTACCGAGATGCGTGTTTGGAAATCCAGTCAAAAGGGAGGGATCAATACTAGACCACTTGCAGAGTTCAAATCTTTTTCTTTCAAGTAATGAAATGAGCTGAGATTAAAGAATACGAGCATCTTCGATAGAAGAACACCCAGTGACTACAGCGTCAACGTATGTACCGGTTTGGATAACTTCTTTTGCCAAAGGAAAATCATTAATTTCATCATTGGCTAATTGCAAGAGAACACGAATGGCCAAGTGAGGAGCTGGACGAGTTCCGTTTATAACGGTCAACAAACGATAATCTTTTATCGTCTCGTCTCCAAACTATCCTTTGATAATCACAATGTTCAGCTTCAACACGGACTTCCCTAAACATTTTGCAAATATCTGCGGAAACACAAAGGCATGATGCCAGAAGCGAAGTAAAATATTGAAAATATCTCTTTGCAATTTCCGACCCACATGTAAATTGTCATTGAGAGATGACTGATTTGGCAAACTCGCTGAAGCATTGAAAACCATCCTAAGTTTCGGGAAAACACTCTGAGGTTTAACGAGACAATGATGGTGTATATAATACTACTGAGGATGAACTACTGCTTCCGAAACGAATTGCATATGCTGTAAATCCAGATATTCCTTCATAAAATTAAAGTAATCTTTATATAACCCAGGTTGCATGATTAGTCGTTTTTCCAATGTTAAGAAACGGCTCACAGCCAATGAACGCATGCCAAAGAAACCAGGCAATGTTCCACGAAAATGAAGTGCTACTGAATATCTTCCAGATAAACCACGAGTACAAATCTCGTTGAATATTCAAGCAGAATCCTCAGGCGATAAGCCAGTCACATCAGGGACGGATTCAATTTTCCAAAATGTTTGAATAAGTGAAGTGAAGAATGAAAAATATCAATTTATAACCAAATATTGTATTAAGTGCATCACGTTCCCCCGTTCCGCCTGTTACTTTTCCATTCAATAAAATATGAGAATATACGCCAACTCCCAATAACAAGTCAATATTGCCTTCAAGTTTCTATGTGAGACCACTTATGAAAGTTGACAGAATTGTTGAAAAGGCAAACATTCTCAATTGAATATTGAATGGATTTTTCAATTCACAGAAAAATATTTCAATTCAATATTCAATTGAGAATGTTTCCCTTTTCAACATGAGTACACCACAAGAGGTTATCTTGACGATGGAAGATAGTGATTAAAGTTTATCTTCCAGTCGCAGATGATTCCACATCTGATTTTATGAACATCATGTTCATATTTTCAACAAATCAATTGACAGAATAGCTTGGTAAATTCCCACATATTTCGGGTAAAATCACACAGTCGATAGGATAGGATAGGATCAAGATGGCCTACAGAGCGCAAAGACAGTGTTACACTTCCTTGATTCACGTTAATATTCTCTAAAACATTCGACCTTTTTAACCCCAAACGATAAGTCCCGTTTTCGTAACAGAACAGTTCAGTTCGATGTCGCACATGTTGTAGTCACATTCTCAACTGCTCCTAAACAAAACAAAACCAGCCAGTTTGAAGTGGTGAAATTCTACCCGTAAGTCCTGAATATTTTCTACTTTATATGCCCAGAGCTGTAGTCCTCATGAAATTGTTAAACAAGAAGCAAATTAGATATGAATAATTTAATAAAATATTATATCAATGAATTATTTCAAGACGCTGATTTCCTAGGCCAATCGACAAAAACGCTAACTGATAAAATAGAACAAAAACTAAAGGCCAGCATGAAATAAATAAAAATTCAGAACGATAGATTGATATCCATTGAACAAAAACTTGACACTCTCCAGCAACAAAACAAATCTAAGAACGTGGGGTTCCCGAAATAAAAAAATGATAAAACGGAGGAAGTCATTTTCGAAAATCTTTCAACAAATGTTGTCATAGGTCTCCAAGAGGGAGATATAATAAGCTGATTCAGAGTTGGAATTCCGACCGATAATAAGAAAAAACCTAGACCTATTTCAATGAAATTTCGAGACCCATTGAAAAATGTCAAGTTATTCAAAAGTGCAAAAAACTTAAAAAATAAATCCATATTCATCGCTAAGGACTTAACTTATAATAGAATAATCCTCCTGAAGTCAGTGAAAACAGCACTTTCAGGAAAAAAATATGGACCTTCAATGGCCAGTTCTTTATCAAAATTGAAGACATCAATAGGAAGATTTCATCAAAGCAAGATATTCAGCAATACGCTCAATAAAATGATGAATGATAAACTAACCTTTTGTTACCTTTTAGTATTATGAATATGATTTTATTCATAACACACTTTGAATAATAGCTTTTGATAACATATACAAAATAATATGATACTATAAGACCATTTTGATGACTTGTATACTAAACACCTAGTTCATATAATCTTTCTATTTTCCTGCTCTTTATAGACTGTACTTGTAAATTATTATATTATTACAATCTTCCATCTGGAATTCATATTATCATTTAGTGCCCTATTATGTTAGATTTTTTGGATTCTCTATAGAATTATTAGGAAAGGAAAACAAAAATTTGTGAATTTCTAATAATTATCTCAATATTTCTCACTTCAACATAAGAAGTTTGAGGAAAAACATTGATGAACTTCTACTCTATATTGAAACATTCCAACATAACAACGTTGATATTCTCGTATTATCTGAATCTTGGATATTGGATGATTTTGAGTATTTTAGTATACCGGGATTCGACATATATTATAATGAATCGCAATTCAACCAAAATGATGGGGATGTGGTCTATGTGAGAAGCGGAATTACTGCCGATGTAATATTTTCAACTTAACGGAAACTAAATTGATCAAAATGAGCTGTGTTCTCAACAACAATGATAGCAATGATAGCAACATACAGACCACCTTTATAAAATATATTGAAAATTACGTGAATCGGATTTCAGTATATACATAGGAGACATAAGCATCAACTAACTTGATACTGACTCCCTTATTGTTAATAAATATATATGCCTGAATCTCATAGTTCTTCTTCTATCATGAATCACATATTTCTAAGGATTTCTAACAAAGCTAAAAGCAATGACAATAAACTGAGCTCTCACATCTCCAAAACAAACCTAACAGAACACTATACATACTTTCATCAATTGCTCTTAACATCGATAATAAAATAAACACAAAACTCACGAATGAAATCAACATTATAAATCATGAAAAATTGACTAATTTATTATAGAATGAAAACTGGCAATCTGTCTTTGGATCTCAGGAACCAGGAGATGCCTATATGCTTTTCAATAATAAAATAGAATGATTTTTGCAACACAGCACCCAGATGAAAATAGATAAACACAACGAAAAGAATATCAAACTAACCATGGATGACTCAAGGGCTACTGAATTACATACGGTTTGAAGACCTCTTAAAAAAACTGAATAGATACTATACCGAAAAAAATTATCAAGTATATAAAATCTATAGAAATTCCCTAAATAATTTGATCAAGATTACCAAACAACAATTGAAAACTCCCAAAAAAATATGAAAATAACTTCGGAAAAATAAATGAAATAACAAGTAAAAAAAATCAAAACCTTATCATTGATGAGGAAAACAAAGAAATTACTAAGGATAATGAAACTGCAAACCATTTTAATGAATTATCCACAAGTATAGGAACAACAATGGCAAATAAATTAAACGAATCAACTACTCTGCATGATCCCTGTGTCACATTTACCAAAAACACTCGAGTTGCCATGTTTTTCCATCCTATAACGAAAAATGAAATGATAAAGATTATCTTAAATTAAAAAATTATACTCCAGCTAGATCTGATGAAATCTCAGTGGAACTAATATCTGCATCTAGTCGACTCTTTGTGTCACATTCTGAATTTAATATTCACTTGGGAAGCAGTTCCATCTGCATTCGAAAAATCCATAACCATTACTATATTTAAATCCGGGAACAAAAAACTATCAAACAACTGAAGACCTATAACAGTAATCAACAACTTCACAAAAATTTTTGAAAAATAAAATTATGAACTATTGTGAGAAAAATTAGATTCTATCAGCTCCATAATTTGGATTCAGAGAGACTGTTCTACTGAAAAAGTAGTCTTTGCCTTAACGAGAACAGTCCTCAACTGCTTTGGAAACCAACAAAAATGTTTGTTTTTTGGACCTAGCGAAGGCATTCACAGTAAATCACAGCATTATGTTCCAGCGACTGGAATACTCAGGCATAAGAGACCTTTCTCTAGAAATAATCGAGAACTATTTGAGAGACCGTACGCAAATCACAAAAATGAAAAATACGTCAAGTGACCCATTACCAGTATCCATGGGTGTGCCACATGGGCAGTACCGGGCCCAGTTTTCTTTCTACCTTGTTTAACTTGAAAGATATAGATGGAAAACTCAGCTCTTATGCTGATGATACCGCAATAGTATTTTTAGGGGAAAATTGGGATGAAACATATAAAAAAGCGGAAAATAGACCCACAAAAATATGCAGCTGGCTAAATGAAAGTCTGCTTAGTTCAAATATAGAAAAAACAAATTTGATCACTTTTTCGTCCACGATAAAAGATCAATCAAAGAAGGACAAAGCTAGACTTCATGGATCCATCTGCACATATTGTCTAAGTGCATCTGTGAAAAAAATCAAAAATATAAAGTATCGGGGTGTGATAACTGACCAACACATTCGTTGGAATGAACTAATTAATCATACTCTAACCAGAGTTAACGGCATGGGTGAATATTGGAAAATGATGATATCCTATTCAAATCAGCTTTCACAGATTTTTCTCGAAGGAATATATTGGCAGCTCCACTGTCAACTAAAATACGGCGTTATCACCTCCATCCATCATTTTTTTGCTTCATTTCTCTCAAGTTATATTCCCATTTCTTGTATAGGTACTTTTTGTATATGATTCAGAAAAAACTTAATTGAAACTATCATTGGTCACCAAAAATGTGTATACATACGATGATATAATAGTAGTATTATTATTTTATATTATTCAGTTTCACAGTTATATATTATGTATTTTTCATCCGAAAGAAAACTTTGGTGGGAAATTTCAAGAAAACAAGAAAATGATGTGGTATGAAACCGTGTTCTGATGGTGATGGTGTCCTACGGCTTAGCCGTTCTGATTTTTCATTTTATTAATTTTATTTTTTATAATCCGCATTCTCAGTCATACACCTAGATTCAATTAAAAAAACCTGATTGAAACTATCATAGGACACCAAAGATGTGTATACGACAATATATCGTATACACATTGCGTATTTATTTTTTTTTATAATCCGCATTCTTAGTCATACATCTACGATATAACTCAACAAAAAATAATTTAAACCATCATTGGTAACCAAACCAACGACGATTTATTTCTTTGTTTTACGGTTATATCTCCTGTATTATTCGGACCAAAAAAATATTCGATGAAATATTTTGTAAAAACCTAAAATGAGGATGATGATGATGATGATGGGGCACCGCGCCATCATCGGGAAATCACAATGTGTTTCATTTCAGAAAGTTGTATCGATGATATCATTCAATACTTTTTTTTCATTGTTCCACGTCGAACCATTCAAAAGTTAAGAGGGGGGTACTATTAGAAGCCTCATAGACTGGTTCACAAGTGCCATTTTGTTCCAAACCTGGAGGTCACTACCGAAAATTATGATTTAGGGCGCATTCGATTCGTAATGGCATCTTGGAAAAATATTAAGCTGGAAAATTGGGGCTGGTGAAAATTGCAAAAGTTATAAACAATTAAGTAAAAAACAAATATATGGTTCGGTTTTTTGAAAATATCTCAAAAACTATTTGAGATATCGAAATTTGGAAAAAGATCTTTAAAGAACAGGAAATTTCAACAGAATGTCCGATCTCCCGGAACTGCGCCGGCAATATTTATAATTTTAATTTAGCGGCGAAAAAAAGGCTGAAAGCGGCGGCTTAGCTCCCGTGCGCACCGACCAAATCTGACACCTGAACAAAAAAAATTATTTTAACCGAGTAAATATCAATATTAAGGAAAAAAAAATCAGGTACTATCTAGACATATCAATAAACAATAATCCGTCGGCAAAAATTTTTACCTTATTTTTTGAATTAATTATGTTAATTGTTATTGTTAATTAAAAAATTTTACTTGTTGAAAGTTATTATGAAAACCCTGATAATTGTTGAACTGAATACCTAGAATTTTTTTTACTTTTTGGAGCTGTTTCTCAAAGGCTTTAAAAAAAAGCCCCGTTGGAAAAATTGAAAAATTTTGATTTTTTACTTTTTTATTAACAATCAAAGGTATAAACAAATTAAAAGTATATAAAACAATTAGGGAGAGTTTTTTTCTATTATCTCTATCAATTTGTTTTTTCATTGTTAAAAGCAATATAAAAATAAATTTTTGAAATTTTTAACATTATCATTTGAAAAGTTGTTATAAACAAATGCATTGATTATTAGATTTAAACAATTTTTTTTTTGGAAATCTAGGCGTTGATAAAAATAATGATTTTTAAGAAAAAATCATTTCTTAAATATTCTCATTTATTGCTAAAAAACGCACTTGTTATCAACAATTCTTTTTGTTGTTAAATATAATATTAGAAACATTTTTTTTCAATAATTATGTATCACGTTCCCTCAATTACTTCTAGTTCTAAAAAAAAGTACACAATTAGTAGAGCTTTGGTAGAAAGCTCAGTTTGTTCAATGTAGAAGAAGAAGTTATTCTTGTCGTATCTTCAATCAAGAAAAACAGAAAGGAAGCGACAAGTCAAAGTGCACAAAATTTTTCGAAATATATAGAAAATAGAAAAAAAAACATTAAAAAGACACATGGTTGTTTTTTTAGTATTTAGTATGTAAAAAAAATATAGCGCGAAAATTCTTGTTTATAAAAAATATTTGTTTAATAAACAAATAAAAAGTAAATATTTTTTTTTATAAATATGAGAGAATGTGATGATTAATGATTACAAAAAATGGTTTCTCAATATTCATATTAAACAACAAAAATTGTTAATTAACAAGTGCGAGTTCCACGTTTAATGTCCTAACAACTGTAGCGTAGTAGAGGAAAGTGACCAAATATGGAATACCGTTTTGATTTTCAGGCATAACTTTCACAAATTTTATAAATAAAATACTTTTTGTGGTAATTATTAACAATCATATATTTGCACTTAAGTTTGTAACAATTTTAGATTATTTTGTTCAGTTTGAGGTAAGAAAAATTTTCAAAAACTGAATAACGATAAAGGTACCTATATATGGAATAGGTACCCCAAATATGGAATACTATAATCACTATGAAAAATTAACCTTAACTTATAAGAGACTCTTTGAAAACTTTGGTATAATAAAAAAATTAACACAAATTATATACAAAAATCGCAAATCCAGGTATCAAACTCTGGCCCAGCGCAATCATTATGTGCCTAGAGCCCACACATGAGGCACTTGATCCATGTTTCCCCATGAGTGTCTGGGTGTGACAGCTTCAGTTAAAGGCATACAATTATCAGGTGTTCTTAAACTGGCCATCATGGCCAGATGGTATTTCAGGTTGGTGACCTGATGCCATTGATGTAACGTTGACTGTGCAACCATCTTTAACTGCATCTTGTTGCGCAGCAAGATAGTCGACCGCAGTGAAAATATTTTTATTCAATGGCCATAAGCCAGTTACACGAAAGCCATTTGCTGAAATCTCACCAGTTTGCACTTTCAAATAAGCTCTGCCAAACAGCTCGACAACATCATAAGGGCTTAGTGGTCGATTATTGTCTCTAATCCACATGCGTATTTCTTCACTGTAATAGGTTTTTAGTGGTCCCATAAACGTTTTGTCCAGTGGCTGGAGCTTGTGAGTTGTGTGGGGAGGTAAGGAGACAATTTCTACGTTATTTTGCCTAGCAAGCTCTATCACATCGATGTCAAGCCATGAAATTTGCTCTCCATCGTCAAAATGTAGTCTACCAAAAGATTTTCAAGGGTTGTCCCTAAGACAGTTTTCCTTCCGAGTGTAGAAGCTGCGGCTTCTTCTGGAGAAAATTCGTTTTTCTGACATAAACGAAACAAGGTAGATCTTGGCACATCGGAGTGTTCTGCAGCTTTCAAATAACCCATTTTTTTTTCTCGTACTAATTTTATAGCTTCTGCCATATGCTCTGAATTCCATTCTTTTCGCTTCGTTTTCCAATTGACGCCCGCCATTCTGATAAAACCCGAAAAAAAAAAATTAACAAAGTCATTAAGTCAGCTGATACGTCACAGTGTCCAATTATGGAATAGTCCATAATTGGACACTGTGATCCGTCCATATTTGGATTTTCCAACTATTTCAAACTGATATTCACATATTTATATTTCAGAAAGTAATACTATCTAATACCGCTAAAACATACTAAAGAACATCCAAAATGTCTCTAAAAGTTATAAAAACAATACTGTGTGCACTTTCTGTACGAAAAATAATTATTTTTTACGTACCTTAGAAAGTTATGCGGCAGCGATAAAACAAAACACTGTCACTACGACGAAAGGGCTGGCTCGACTGACATGCTACAACTTGTACGCGTAAATGGGAGTAGAAAGAGACAGAAAATCACTGTTTATTGCGTGTGTGAGTTTGCATTTGAGAAAAATGGGGGTATTCCATATTATGGATACTATTCCATATTTGGTCACTTTCCTCTAGCATATTCGCAGCTGCAGGCGTCGTATCAATGACCACGAGATGAGATGATAAATACGTCGCCATTCGGAGGGGACGTTAAGATGTCGGTCACGAGATCATGGATGTTGAGCTCGTTAAAGAACCCTACCCTAGGATTCAGCAAAATTTCCGGTTGGGAGGAGTGTGCTCACCGGCGTCGGTGTTTAGCCCTGGTAGCAGAAATAGGCCGACGTTAAATAAAAAAGGAAAAAAAAAATAGAAAGTGCGTTTTTTGGCAATAAATTTTTTTATTTGAGAAATGTAATTTTTTTAAATTATCATTTTATCAATGACTAGATTTCCAAAAAAAAATTGTTTAAATCTACTAATCAATGCATTTGTTCATAACAATTTTTAAATAATAAGCGTTAGAAATTCAAAAAATTCATTTTTATATTGCTTCTAGCGATAAGAAAACAAATTGCTAAAGATAATAGAGAAAAAAACTTTCCTCAATTGTTTTATATACGTTTTTAATTTTTTTATACTTTTGATTGTTAATAAAAAAGTAAAAACTCAAAATTTTCCGATATTTACAACAGAGATCTTTCTCAAACCTTTGAGGAACAGCTCTAAGAAGAAAAAAAATTCTAGGTTTTTAGTTCAACAATTATCAAGGTTTTATAATAACTTTCAACAAGTAAAAATTTTAATTAACAAAGGCATAATTATTTGAAAAATAGAGGTAAACATTTTTTGCCAACGGATTATTGGCTATTGATATGTCAAGATGGTACCTGAACTTTTTAATTCCCCAATATTGATATTAACTCGGGTAAAACATTTTTTTTTTGTTCAGGTGTCTGATTCGGTGCGGTGCGTACGGGAACTAAGCCGCGCGTTTCCAGCCTTTTTTCGCCGCTAAATTAAAATTATAAATATTACCTACACAGTTCCGGGAGGTCAAATTTTCTTTTAGGAATTTTCCTGCTCTTTAAGGAGATTATTTCAAATTTTGGATATCTCAAATAGTTTTTGGGATATTCCCAAATAACCGAACGATATATTTGTTTTTTACTTAATTGTTTATAAGTTTTGCAATTTTTTCCGGCCCCAATTTTCCAGCTAAACATTTTTTTAAGATGCCATTTCGAATCAAATGCGCCCTAAATCATAATTTTCGGTAGTGACCTCCAGGTTTGTAACAAAAGGGCACTTGTGGACCAGTCTGGACACAAACAAATGAACACAAAGAATAATTATTGTAGAATTGTTAGTGGAAACGATCAAAACGAATTATTTCAGTGTAAAACTCTGACGGTTTTTTCTATGTTTCTTTAGGAAGCTGAATTATCTTCGAAACTTTTTTCAAATTTTTAATATAATTAATGTACTATTGATTTCAGAAAAAATATCGAAGCAGTTTTCTGTGGTTTCAATCAACAGGAGGGGGGAATAATTTTTTCTATACATAGTTCAAGGAATTTTGAGTTATCTTCGTTTTGTTTAGTCATATGGTATCAATAAATCAGGAGAAAATATCCAGGAGATTTTTTAGACCATGTCGAAGTTGATTTTTCACTTGCATAAAACAATTGGATTATCTAGAATTGATTTCGACGTAGAACAATGAAAAGAAAAAGGAATGTATGATATCACCGATACTACTTTTTGACATAAAAGACATTGTGATTGCCCTATAGATGGCGCGGGGGGCACATCAACTTCAAAATTGCGAATAGCATGGGGGGGTCCTGTGGCACATCGTTGAAAATATAATTCAATTATCTTTCCAAACATCAATTTTTTTTTTCATTTCGTTGATATGTAACTTTGCGGCTTTTAATGGTCTTCCTCCCTTATAACTTTTGAACGGTTCGACGTAGAACAATGCAAAAAAAAATATATTGAATGATATCACCGATCATACTTTTTGAAATAGAAGACATTGTGATTGCCCGATAGATGGCGCGGGGGGTACATCAACTTCAAAATTGTGAATAGCATGGGGGGTCCTGTGGCACATCGTTGAAAATATAATTCAATTCTCTTTCCAGACATCTATTTTTTTTTCATTTCGTTGATATGTTACTTTGCGGCTTTTAATGGTCTTCCTCCCTCATAACTTTTGAACGGTTCGACGTAGAACAATGCAAAAAAAAATATTTTTTTTTTATTGGTGCCCCTTTTTACCCATTAAAAGCACGCCTCAGCGTGTTTAAATCGAACTTTAAAAAACGCGCGTTTTTTAAAGGTAACCATGACAACATCAACAAATCGAGAAACGTGAAGTCTAAATGACAAATTTTTGATTATTGATCTGACAGGAGTACCTTGTAACGTCAGATAAAATATTACTAACAATTCGTTCATTTATATGTGCTCCTTCATCCATTTGATGAACTTTTCATATTCTTTTTTATATATATCACTGGATTTTCGCGGTATTAACCGCGATTCTGCCTCACTATTCAAAAAATCGATATTAGAATCATTCATTTTTGAGCTCTGGTGACAACAAATATTGATCTTTGGTAACAAATTGCAAATGAATGTTTTTCTCATTTCCATGACAACGAAAGGTATACTGATGTCACATCACGAATTCAACCTTCTTGCATTATTAGTTCTTATTTCTATTCTTTGTAGTAATAATACCAGTATATATGATTTCAAAGTGCACCAATAAAAAAAAATTACGTAAAGTATTCGTGGATAACTGGTCTTAAAAACACTTGCTCTATTTCGAGCACTCCGGCTGCGCCGTCGTGCTCGAAAAATCGCGCGTGTTTTAAAGCCCTTTTTATCCACTTATACTTTAATATACTAGAATGATATCACCGATAATACTTTTTGAAATAGAAGACATTGTGATTGCCCGATAGATGGCACATCAACTTCAAAATTAAAAATAACTTAGGGGATCATGTGGCACATCGTCGAAAATATATTTCAATTCTCTTTCCAACCATCTAATTGTTTTCATCATTTGGTTGATTTGTTTTACCATTAGGTACATTTGACATGTCAAGCATAAGTGTGGCTTTGTCAGTCCCCTTGATCCCCTTTCTATTAAAATATATCTTCATGATTGACTAAGCTGTATTTGTCGAATGCATCGCATCGCTAGTGATACTAAAACATTCACGGAGTTATGTAATATATTCCTAGGATATGGTTCAAGCTCAAGAGTGAGGTGGCCTACGCGGGTCACCATACTTCGAGCACTATAATTGATCATGTTAGGTTCTCACGTCCAGGGGATTTATTATAGTAGTTTTTTTCACGAGCAGTCGGACAATTTGAGAAAAACAACACTATCAATCTACAATTTGATTGGCAACGTTTCGGCGAGGAATCTCACCTTCTTCAGGGCTACAAATAATATAAAGAACATAATTTAAAAAATTACACAATTAAAATAACAGTTATTGTTGATGTATGAATATAGAGACACTACGAATAGGAGACCGATACATAAATATATGGTGATAAGATAGGTACAGTCAACAGTAGGTTGGATTGAACCAAAAAACGGAGGAGTTTATTTCCCACAACACATCATAAATTTTTTATTTTTATTGTTTTCATTTAAATATGTAAAGTTATTCTAACAATTACCATACACTGATGAGTTTACTTGCCCCGAAGGTAATGTGAGTGATGTTGTAAAAAATTTGTATGAAGATTTTTCCTGGAAATCTCCAAAATTGTTCTTATTCGTTGAAATATGGGTATTGTCGGTATTCGAAAACATTTGACCATGGCACAATGTATTATACCTCAGAGCGTCTGTGCTCTGAAGGTTATTAATCCCATGTAGGCTGATTGATGATAAAATTATAGATTGATAGTGTTGTTTTTCTCGAATTGTCCGACTGCTCGTGAAAAAAACTACGATAATAATTGATCATGTTTTAACTAATATGAGCAATACTCGTGTAATAGATAATGATCTTTCCGATCATAGAACTGTCCTTGTAGAGTTTAGCTCCATCAGTGAAATAAGTAGATGTCGCATATTGCAGAAAATAATTTTTTGCCAATCAAATACTGAACTATTTTGTAATTGTTTGCTGACACAAAACTGGTCTTCCACCTATGAATATAAAAATCTTGATAATGCATTTCAGCACTTTTGTGAGATATTTGAATATAATTTCGATACTTCTTTCCCTTTGAAACAATTTCATGAGGAAGTGGATTCTAAGAGTGAGTGGGTGACTGACGACGTAATTAAATCCAACCAAAACTTAAAGGACTTATTTTTATTGAAAACCTCTCACCTTGTCCTGACAGACTTGTATAAAAAAACAAAAAAAACCATGAAAAACTAGTACAACATGTTAAACGCACTCACTACCAAAAAAAGGTTTTACGTCTGACAATATGTGCAAAACATCCTGGGATGTGATAAATAAACTGACTAAGAATAGTGAGAATGATTCGAATATTTCAATAAGAGAAGATGGAACTGATTATTTTGATCCTCAGACAATTGTCAATATGTTCAATGACTATTTTATCGCCAACCTAATGAAATTATTAGCTCAATACCAAATAAAAAACAATTTTCTTAAACCCTTTCGTCTGGAATGTTATGACTTTCAGGTTGAGTATCGATGAGCGAACTGATGTCAAACGCTCATTTGTCCATTCACTTGTCCCATGAAAATATGAAGGAACATATGACCACATACCATCGTAACTACGCCATTGGTTTACGAAAATAAAAAATCATAACTTTAAATTAGCACAATGATAAACCTTGATAAGTGTACCAAATTTCAAATTTTTTTCATCGGGAATTTTGCAGAAAACAAATTAAATCTTAATTTGTTTCGTACTTACGACACCCTGTATCTCAGGGTATTTTAGGTCATACCTTGATAGCATCTTTTCACGTCGAAATGAGGTGAGGAATCTGTAGTCAGAGTTTGTCGGTCTTATTCTAACTCACCCTATATTTATATATATACAGGGTGGCCCACCACATTCGCCTCGGTATTTCTACGAGAAATGAAGAGAGTTAGGGAAAAACTTTTAGCACAGTTATATGTGGGTCCATGAGGAGCATATTCCAAAATTATTTTGAAATATATAGGGTGATCCCCAAAAAAATTACTACCAAAGTTATATTTTTTTTATGGAACACCCTATATTTTTTCATATTTTTAGATACTATAGATAAAATAAAGACGAGTTACTATTATATTTCCCATACTTAAAACTGACCGTTTCTGAGAAATTTTGAGAAATTTAAAAATACAGACCATAATTTGAAAATTGTTTTCACCCTGTAACGTGTAACGAGCTGCTCGTGATTGAATGTACTGCTTAGCTCAAAGGTTGAAGTTAACTACTACATGAAATTTTTAATGCAATATTATACAGAGTGGCACAAAAAATTGCCTCAAAATTTGGACACACATTTAATTAAATAACTTCTTAAAGTTTAATGGAACACCCCGTATTTAGTGGCGTAATTTGTAGCAGAATTAGATTCCCTTCAAAACTATATTTGGGTTCCATATACCTATCTCTTCTGCTCTTTACACAAAAGGCGTTTTTATATTTTACTTATGAGTAATTTTTTTATCTTTAAAATGAAACACACTGTATTGTAATGAAAAGCTTGAAGAGCGTTTTTAAAACCTTTTTATTAAGGAATACGTAGATTCGCTAGAAGCAGAAGTTTAAATTTTTTAAAACACGGTGTATCTAAAGTAAAATGCAGGCAAATGTAAAAACTCAAATTTATTGCCATTTCTGAAATATTAAAGCATTCTTCAAAATAAGAAGATGCACGTGTCTTAATTATTGAGGCAAAATATGTTAAATTCGCTTGTTTCTTAGCAAATAAGACTTCATATTGAAATAAATACCCAAAATTACAATAGGGGGTCAATAAAAACATACATTTACGATTTCCTATAAAACCTATTATACTATTTTTTTAATAATAGTAGGCTATTTTTTATGGGGATATATCAAAAGTATTGTTCCCGATACACCGCCAACGACACCTCAGGATATGGAAGTACGAATAAGAAATGCGTTTCGTTTCATACCGCAAAATATGTTATCCAGAGTTCAGCACTCATTTCAAGAAAGAGTTCGCCTATGCATCGAGAATAATGGACACCATTTTGAGCATTTATTAAAATAATAAACTATTCAAGATTCTTAATTTTTTGATAAAATGACTTCAAAAATGCTTTTTAAGCTTTTCATTACAATACAGTGTGTTTCATTTTTAAGATAAAAAAATTACTCAAGTAAAATATAAAAATGCCTTTTGTGTAAAAAGCAGAAGAGATAGGTATAGGAAACCCCTATATAGTTTTGAAGGGAATCTGATTCTCCGTCAAATTACGCCACTAAATATGGGGTGTTCCATCCAACTTTAAGAAGTTATTTGATTAAATGTGTGTCCAAATTTTGAGGCAATTTTTTTCGCCACTCTGTATAATATTGCATTGAAAATTTCATGTAGTAGTTAACTTTAACCTTTGAGCTAAGCAGTACATTTAATCACGAGCAGCTCGTTACACGTTACATGGTGAAAACAATTTTCAAATTATGGTCTGTATTTTTAAATTTCTCAAAATGTCTCAGAAACGATCAGTTTAAGTATGGGAAATATGATAGTAACTCACCTTTATTTTGTCTATAGTATCTAAACATATAAAAAAATATAGGGTGTTACATAAGAAAGAATATAACTTTGGTATGTAATTTTTTTGGGGATCACCCTATATATTTCAAATAATTTTGGAATATGCTCCTTATGGACCCACATATAACTGTGCTAAAAGTTTTTCCCTAACTCTCTTCAATTCTCGTAAAATACCGAGGCGAATGTGGTGGGCCACCCTGTATATATTTATATATATATATATATATATATATTTTTATATATATATATATATATATATATTTTATCATAACAATATATATATATATATATATATTGTTATGATAAAAAATATTTGTTCAATGTAAAAAGAACAAGAAGTGATATAATGATTCTTATATATCACATAAATATTATGTTTGTTTTGCAGTTTTTCTGTACTTTGTGCGTTTCTGAAACTATGTACCATTTTCTAGTCGACGCAGATGTCTCAAGAGTTCAGCAGTGGAGCTTTTTATTGTCATAAGTATGTTGCCATCAATTCATTTGATTTGTACAACCTAAAAAAATATAGAAATCAAAATTCATGAATAAAGCTTTAGATCTCAAGTAGACACAAATAATATTCAAGTTGGACCATCCTGTATGCTAAAATCAAATCAGAAGGAATCATGACAGCGACATGTCAAAACATTCCGATGGAAAATGATAAAGTATAAAATTTTTGGTACAGAAAATGTCAGATTGAATTTAACTAACTATATATATTATGTAAGGTTAGAAATGTAAATTTAAATGGAATCCATAGCATAGTTTAGGATGAGGAGAAGTGTCATAGAAAGTGAGTAAAAACAAAAAAATTGTGGGAAAAAACAAAAAGTGACGGTTGCCAGGAAGAAAAATAAAGAGGTTTTGGGAAGATTAAAAATTACTTTTTGAGGAACACAGTAACAAAATTTGTATCATCCATAAATACGAAAATACACCAAGAACGGAAGCAAATCAGCCATTTGACAATCTAAGCCATCTCCAGAAACCAATAGGCGTTGAAACTGCCAAAGAAAACCATTATCTCCAGAACACAGCCAAATTCCTATCGAGACGCGGCCGACGACAAGGGGGGCCTGCCACAGTGAACCTTCAAAGTCAAATAGCCAAAGAATACTTCCAGGATTCGAGAGAAGTCTCAAGATAAACGAATCACAGGTACTTTTGGAAAAAGAATATTGTAAAATTGTAAAATTGTTTTTAACCGCTTTCTTAGTTGTTTGACCAACCCTCAGAAGTTAATGAAAACTTGTACGAGTTTAGATCACGGGGACCTTACCTTTCATAGTGGGATCCGAAACCACTCTTGGGACCTTGAAAAAAATTTTCACCAGCTGCGGGAATCGAGCCCGCGCCAGGTGGAAACAGTTGACACAAGACCGACGCTCGTTCCACTGAGCCACAAGCCCCGTATAAACAAAGTGAACGTATTCGGGTAGACACTTATTAGAGTTCATTTTATGACACTTTTTCACTGTCTTTTTTTAACTGTATTTCTTGTTTGCTTTCATAATTTAATATAACCTACAATTATTATATTTGAAAGTAACTTGATTGCACATGAGCAAGGTATTTCACTTTTCACATTTCACTGTTTGATCAGAGTATTACAGATAAGATAGATTTCGCAGGGTAGGTATATTTGAGCATTCGATTCAATGAATGAATAACTATTTGACTATTTTCTGGATTCATTATTTATCTGTTGATCATATTACAACCAATATTTCCATAAACAGAACATTGAACATTGACTTCAACAGAGCAACTAGATGGCACACTGAATCCTGCTTTGAGAGGGAGTAATATCATGTTTGCATAGGCGTACCGACTGACTGGGATAAGGTAGAAGAATACAGGTAAAAGAGTATTTGAATAAGAGTAAGCAACATAGCCGGATATTTTATAACTGTTATGATAGGTAATTCTTTTCAAAAATTTCAAATAAAAATAAATAAATTAATCAAACTTATAATAAGAGTGGCAAATATTTTATTATGATGACTAATTATTAAAAAAATAACAATTAAATAATAAAAAATCAAATACTAGCAATAATAATCATCATATTAATTGTCGCCAACGCGGGCAATAACAATAATAATATTAGTATAATCATAATAATAAAAATATATATATATATATATATATATATATATATATATATATATATATATATATATATATATATATATAAGTTGGAACCATATGGAAAACTTTTTTATTATTCATTTTAGAAAAAAAAATTATTCATCATAAAAAGTTTTGCATGTTCTAAAATCCAAAATACAATCATCAGATATCTAATTTTTTCAGTCGTATACGCGGTTTGTCAAAAAATATGAATTGTACTCTGAGTAAATACCTTTATATTCGACAATATCGAAAATTCTTATGGAAAAAGTTGTTCAGAACAAAAAACTCCGTTCAAATATGCAATTACATTCATAGACATTGGAAAATTAGGTTATGTTACTTTATACTGTTTTTTCAGTTTTGAATGAACATTTATCTCTTTTGATTATGAAACACATGATCACCTTTCCTTCCTTAATGTTTTCTTACAATTTTGCAATTTAAACACTAATGAATGCATATGCATATAAGAAAATACATACAAATACTAATGAATGCATATGCATATAGAAATTTAATGTTCCCCCATTCCACTGATGCCTCGACATATCCACATTCTCGTTCAATGCATATAATCGACCTTTTGGCAAATTCACGTAATACATTCCTTATCATTTCTGGAGAAATTTCTTGGCATGTTTTTAAAATTATCCTCTCCAAATGGTCAACATCTTGAAACGACCCTTTCTGATAAACTTTTTGTTTCAAGCAACGCCATCAGAAGTAATCAAGGGGGGTTAAGTCAGGGGATCTAGCAGGCCAAAAAGATCAGAATATCTGTGAATATATTTTTCATGGAATGTATGTTCAAGATATTCCCTAACATTTAATGTACTGCGGCACCATCTTGTTGGAACCAAATACATTGACGTTCTTGTAAGGGTAGTTCGTTCAAGAAGTCATTGATGTGAGTTTGTAAAAACTGTAGATAACGTTCGGCATTTATAGATTGGCGAAAAAAAAAGGTCCTATCAATCTGTTCTTATAAATGCCAAACCACACGTTCGTCTTAAATGAATATTGGTTATGAGACTTTATTACAAAATTGGGATTTTCATCAGACCACCAGCGACAATGTTGTGACGAGACAGTTCCATTTGACGAAAATGTTGACTCATTGGGTCCTCTTCTAATTTTCCTTGGATGATATGGCAAAAATCAAAGCGCCTATCATAATCCCTTTCTTTCAATGTGTGAACGATTTTTGGTTTGAATGGTCTGTATTTATTCAGTTTTAAATTCTTGCCACATTTTTGGATTTTCTACAACTGACAGCATTACCTCAAACTGCGTTTTCTCATCGGCAACCAGTTTTCGGCGTTTTCCATAAAATGTTTTAACACTCTCAGTATTCTTGAATTTATTTACATTTTCGTAACAGTTGAATGATTGATATTTTTATTGGGATGTCTGTTATTAAAAATAGTTGCTGCTTCTCTATGCGTTTTATGGTTTTCTCCCGCAATCAAAATAATTTCTAGTTTCTCTTCACAAGTTATCAACGCTACCTTTCTGAGGTGTCTTATTAATTCTAACGCGTTTTGACATTCACTGTCAAACATATCTTGCTATTAGCAAATCAACAAATCATTTCTTTGTCAGTGCATCCTAGATTACACGTAAATACACTTAAATTTGCATTGTTATTGTAGACAAAATAGGAAAACATTATTTTTCCATATACATGGATGTAATGGATATACATGGATGGAATTGCATATTTGAACGTAGTTTTCAGTTCTGAACACCTATTTTATTAACAATTTTCATATTTTCAAATATAAAGGTACTTTACTTTGAGTAAAATTCATATATTTTGACATACCGCATATACGACTAGAAAAAATTGATATCTGATGATTGTATTTTAGATTTCAGAATATGCAGAATTTTTATGAAGAATAACTTTTTCTCCTAAAATTAATAATGAAAAAGTTTTCCAATGGTTCCAACTTAGTGAGACATACCGTATATTGCTCGTTTAAAGTAATAAGATTTGATTTAATTGTATTTTCCATCATTTCGTTCGATTTTATTCTCATAATGTGTTCTTTTTATTGTAATCGTTGTGCTTCGGTTATTTTCTCCTAGAAGTTCTCCTTTTTTTATTTCTATATTACTTCTCCATTTACGGTTGGTCCCCATATTGTCCTCAATATTTTCTCTCCATTATTTGCAAGTTTTTTTATATGTTGGTTTAGTTTCGCAGAATGTTATGGAGGATTGTTTCAGATTTTGTATATTTCAATTTTTGCTGTCACTAGCTTAAAAATACATAAGAATTTTATATAAAGAGCAATAATCAACGAAAAAAAAACCTCTATTTTTCAATAATTATGTATATTCTTATATTTTTAGATAGTATTGTGTCCACCTATTTATTCTTCCTACTGTTTTTTTTTTCATTTACTATGAAATCTATTTTTTGTCTCTTTGTCTAGCTAGTCTATAGCTCTTATTGAGTCTCATCTTCTAATCCTATGAATACTAGTTTAGATTCCATGAATGTAGTTGAAAAACTTAAGCTGATCTGTTTCCATAAACTCGACTCTAAAACTCCAAAAAAGAGGAGGAGAGAACACATTTTTTTGTGCAGCTTTTAATTATGACCAGAGATGTTGTTAATGTACAGGAGCGGACGTTGGGTTGATTTCGCAAAAAATATGTTTTTTTCATTATTTCAGAAGCATCTCAAGCCATGAAGATGTTGCCACCTCTATTCGAAATGGACGACTACAAAAGTTGCCTCCAAAATGGAAATATATATTGCAAAATGATGGCTGAACTTCAGAGTACCGAAAATGATGGCGAACTGTGGAGATATATTGAAGTAAGTTCTTAATTCAATTTTCAAATATTTCTATGCTGGACAACAAATCCTGTTGCCAGCAAAAAGTTTAAGTTTTGAAATAAAAACCTATTATCGATATTGCAGCAATATATTAATCCCATAACACCCAATGAATTCAACTAATGGAAAGTGAATATCGAACTGGGTTGATATTGACAATGTCAAACAGAAATGTTCAATAAAAACAGGCTAGGAGAGTAGCATCGTATCGAGCGAGATATTTACCAAGGTCATTAGTTTGTCGTCTTGTGAGAAACGACGTCTGTTGAAAAATCTAACAAAATGCCGTACTTAACTGAAACCCACAAGATTTAAATTTCAATGATGATTGGCTACGGGGATAGGACAAGAACACAAAATGAAGCTATTCATTTATTCAGAGAGAAGTATCCTGATTCACCTCCCATATCGCAGAGTACCATAAGCAAGATTCGAAAAACAGTTTCGGGAAAATGGGCATTGAGAAAAACGAAGAATCATCGTCAGAGTGCCCTTAATGAAGATATGGGAATGAATGTACTCCTCTCTGTTGAAGAAAAATCATCATGTTCCCACTAGGCAGATAACTAGGGAACTCGAAATTGGCCAGTCTTCAGTGATGAAAATTCTGAAAACCCATAAATTCCTCCTCATGAAATGACAATTTCCCAGGAACTCACCGAAGATGATCCGGATAAAAGAATCCAATTGTGCGAAGAAATGATCAATCTACTGGACAGAAATGTTGTCAATACAGAAAACGTCCTGTTTTCTGACGAATCTACGTTTACATTGAATGGTGAGGTAAATCGTCAAAATTGTCGTTATTGGTTAGACAACAACCCACACTGGATGAGAGAAGGCCGCACACAATATACAGCAAAAGTTCATGTTTGGGCAAGGATTGTTGGTAATCGAGTAATATGACCAATTTTCTTCCAAAGGAATCTCAATGGAGATAGATATTTAGAATTCTTGCGGAAAGAACTAGTTCCGACTTTGGCTACTCTGTTTTCTGATCCGGATGATGCCGATGTCCCGAATTGAAACATCTGGTTTCAACAAGACGGTGCGCAATCCCATTTTGAAAGACCTGTGCGTGCGTATATGGATGATGTATTTCCAGGCAGATGGATTGGTAGAAGAGGAGCTGTTGAATGGCCTCCCAAGTCTCCCGATTCAACACCTATGGACCATTTCTTATGGGGGTACTTGAGCAAGGTTTTTAACACCAAATCGAAAAACATTGAGCAGTTACAAGAACGAATACGACAGGAGTGTAGACTAATTTCCGCCCAAGTAATAAGAAATGTTCAAAACAAGTTTAAATTCCGTTTGGGATATTGTCAGTTAGTTGATGAACAATATTTTGAGCATTTATTGAAGAAACATATTTGAGTTGATATCAGATAGATCAGTGAATCTCATTCTCGAATTAGTTGATGTTTGTTAAATAACTGTCAAACGACAAGAATAAAATTTGATATTTGGTACGCATGTGTAACTTACTATACTCTTCAAGAATAGTGTAAAAAAATTGGAATTCCATCCAAAAAAATAGTCGATGACGTCATATCTCAAATTTGAGACACGCTGTATAACATTTTCTTACATAGAAACGAGCGTAATTCAAAATAAAAATCGACCTGTCCGGGCATATTTCTAACAAAACAACTGTCTTTGAGTTAATGATTCTATTCCAAGTTAGAAACTCGCACTGTAGATTGGATTGGAAAGATTTGAATAGGCACACTGGACAGAAACAATGCCCTTTTTTTGTAATAAACAAAAAATTGTTTTGTGTATTGTTGGGTTTATGCAAGCTTATATATTTCTTATACAGCGACATTATATTTATATTGTTGCTACTTCCGAAGATATAACAAAAGACCTAGTAATGCGATTTTTTTGAATCAGGAATTCTACAACTATTAGAATGTCTTTTTGTTCAATATCATCAATGGTCATTTTTGTAAGTTAATCCCGGAGACAGGCACTAGCTAATCTGAAAATTAAAACTATTTTCTCTATCAAATACACCTCATCTAGTGCCCTATTTAGGAATTTTTCTCCTCTCCATCAGAACCGTAACCTTTTCAGGTCCATATCTCACATTTTGTTTCATGATAAATTGGTTTAAAAAATTATTTGCATCCAGATTTTTTTACCTGACTACGGCAAAGCCGGAAAGGAAGAGTGATGTATGTTTCTATTTACGGTTCTATATATCAATGAAAGTCCTCGTAGAGGAGTGATTAGCACGCGGTCGGCTCGGGTTCGATCCCATACCAAGAAAACTTTTTTTTTATCGGTTCCAGATAAAAATATATTTTATTTGATAGTGAAAAAATCATATATTTTTCAGGTTTTTGAGTGAGATCAAGAGCAGTGAATGGAAACACTTAGAAACGGTAATTATTCGGACGCGATTCATTTGATTTTGGATCTAAAAGATTCGAAAATTATAATATACTCAACATGAATTCTGGCAATTTTCTTCAGTTTTGAATGTGATTTGGGAAATATTGGCATCAATATCATTCGTGCTAGAAGATTTTATCGATTTTTTTTTAATTTTTCCTTAAGCATTTTGCCTCTAGGAAATTTTACTCGTGCAAGTTGCGGCCTAATTATCAGGAATAAAATATATTTTACTGTAGCGGAGAAGTTTGGAAAAAGGATAAAGAGGTACAGTATTGCTTGGTATTACGTGACGATTTCTACCAGTCAACACCTACCGCAAGCTGCGTAAAAAAACTTCGTTTCTGACGGTGGTCCACCGACCGCACAAGTTTTATTTTTATGATATCGTATTGAGTGGGATGTCAAATGAAAGAAGAGAAAATTCTGAGTTCATAAATATATATCAACGTTTTCTACCAAGTGTTGTTCATTTTGCACTTCTCCACCGTACTGATGAGGGCCGAGAGCCCGAAACACGTATCTACGGTTAACACTTCTCTCTAAGGGCTATGTCCATTAAATTCCTTCTACTTTGTTTTTAACAGTCCCCTCACTATTACTCTCTTTCATATATATATATATATATATATAGATATATATTACAATATTAAATGAAAATAATGATTCTAGCAGTCTATAGTCTATGTATGTTTGTATTTACGAATGTTTCACCGTAGCGCCTAAACGGTGAGCTGTCATTCCGATTCGTTATTATGGTCCGGGTAACATAGGCTACGTTTCATACGCATAAAATCAATATGACGGAAGTTACATAAAAAAGTTGGGGTCTTCGATTTTTTTTTACTATCATCGTATCGAGTGGTATGTCAAATGAAAGACGAGAAAATTATTAGTTCACAAATATGAGTAGTACAATATATATATATATATATATATATATATATATATGAATATATATAGGAATGAATATTTATTGACTGTGAAATATCAAGGGAAATGAATTTTATTTGGGAAGCAGTCAGGTATGTTCGATTCAATGAATGTTCTTCGTTTTTTCAGTCAAGCTTTCGATAATGTTTATTATCTTTATCAAGACTTCTCTACAATATGTGTGATTAATAACAGAATAATATTATAAACAACTATACTTACTAACATGAAAATATTAAAATTTGTCATAAAGAGTGACATTAGAAGTTCCTTTCATGAAGGAAAAATTTTTAGACAGTGTCAATTGACTTTTTACAAATTGTCAAAATATATATACAGATGGAAAAAAAATTATTAAAGAAGATTATTATTTGAATTCAGTTCATTTTGTTTGTGAAAAATATAAGTATAAATAGAGCTCAGATTATCAATATCTGTTCGTTTATTAATGATATTATCTTAATTTTTGTTGATATGAACCATTTCTAAAAATAGTCTTTCAGATAAGACACTTTCAAAATCAAAAATTACTGAATTATTATAATCGATACGATGATCTTCGTCAATAGAATGACTGGATAGTGCACAAGTCTAGTATTTCACCAATTTTATCCAGTTTTGTACTAGATGATCTTCTTGATGACTGTTTAAAAAGAATAAATTTCGAGATTCCCTTCATAAAAAGGTATGTTGATGATCTCATACTTTCTGTTCCTCAACATAAAATTGAAGAGATTCTTGATATTTTTCATTCATATGATGATAACATACAATTTACAGTAGAAAAAGAAAACAATAACTCAGTTCCATTCCTAGACATGAAACTAATTAGAACAGAAGATAACAAATTGATCACAAGGTGGTACGGAAAACCCATCAATAGTAATAGACTAATAAATTACCATTCATATCACCCAAACAATATTAAAATTGATGTTATCACTAATATGATAACAAGAGTAGAGAAATTAACCCATCCCCTTTGAGAATAGAGTGTTTGAATGAACTAAAAATCATACTTCTCGAAAATTCATACCCAAATTCTTTAGTTAATAAAATTATTTTTAGTACTTCTTCACATGACATTCTTCCAATTCTAAATTCTTCAAAAAATAAGAACATAAATAGAATAACTCATAAAAGTTTACCTCATATTCAAAATCTGACTCCAAAATTAATTAAAGTCCTCAATAACAATAATATAAAAATAGCAAAAACTAATATAAAAACAATTTTTAATCTCCATACTGAATTGAAAACACCAATTCCAATAGAAATCCAATCGAATATTATTTATAAGATACCATGTATTGATTGTCATAAAGTTTACATTGGCCAAACAAAACAATTATTAAAAGATAGAATCACAGGCCACAAAAGTTATTGTAGAAGGTTTATAAGATTTGTGCACTATCCGGTCAATTTATTGACGAAGATCATCGTATCGATTATAATAATTCAGAATTTTAGATTTTGAAAGTGTCTTATCTAAAAGCTTTTTTTAGAAATGGTTCATATCAACAAAAATAAAGATAATATCATCAATAAACGAACAGATATTGATGATCTGAGCTTTATTTATACTTATATTTTTCACAAACAAAATGAACTGAATTCAAATGATAATCTTCTTCAATAATTTTTTTTTCCATCTGTATATATATTATGACAATTTGTAAAAGTCAATTGACACTGTCTGAAAATTTTTCCTTCATGAAAGAAACTTCTAATGTCACTTTTAATTTTTTATATTTTTGTTGTAATATATTTTAAAATATTTTGTTTATTACACTATTGTAAGATATAAGATAATAAACATTATGAAAGCTTGACTGAAAAACAAAGAACATTCATTGAATCGAACATACCTGACTGCTTCCCAAATAAAATTAAATATATATATATATATATATATATATATATATATATATATATATATATGATATATATGATAAAAATGAATCTCGATTCTTCGTAAGCGCAAAACGTGAGAATAGCTGGACCAATTTGGCAATTTTTAATGTTCGTAGTAGCCCAAGGATGGTTGATGACGAAAAAAATCAGGAAAGTTGCCTGGAAATTGTAATATTCGGGTATATAAGAAATTTGGGGAAGAAAAAGGCTATCAAGTTATTTATCACCAAAGAGGAATGAGCTCAGCGGTTATGGTGTCACTTACCAAGCAGAAGGTCATCGGAACAAATCTCTGTCAGGGTATTTTTTTTATTTTATAAAAACAACGGCTAAACCGATTTGGCTGATTTTTTTCTTCAATATTCGTAATATTCCGAATAAGGTTTATAGGGAAAGAAAGGATTTTTAGAAAAGTTGAAGGAAATTTCTTTGTTCTGGAAAAGTATTCAGGAATATATACTATTTAATCAATTAAAGTCTGCTTGTGTTGGTGAGCACGTAACCTGAGAACGGCTGGACCGATTTGGCAAATTTTTTTCGGGAAAACGGTATAACGAACGGAATAACGGGAAAAACGGAATAACAGTAAAAAGAAAAACAAAAAAACGGATAATGGGTTAACAGAAAAGCGGAATAACAGGAAAATGAATAACGGAATAATGGAAAAACGGGATAAGGGATAACTATAAAACGTGAGAAAACGATAACGGGATAACGGTAAAACCCGATAACGAGAAAACGGGGTAATGAGAAAACAGGATAACGGGAAGACGGAATAACGGTAAAACAGGATAACTAAAAAATATGATAACGGGATAAAGGGATAATTTGGTTACGTGATAACGAAAAACGGGATGAAGGGAAAAAAAGATAACGGGAAGCGGTCGGATTCAAAGGCATAGAAAAAACATAGGAAAAAAAATTCTTCGCGGACGAGAGTTTTCAGGAATTTTTTTTTACGGAATATAGACATTTGGACAGGACAATGTCTGTCGGATCAGCTAGTATTGAATATAAATGATTATTTTAGCAGTCCATGTATGTCTGTATTTATGAATGTTCCACCGTAGCCCCTAAATAGTCCAGTCAGCAGGGCTTTTTTTCTGCATAAGGTTACAGTAGCAATTTTTTTTCTACATGATAGAAGGTTCGGTCCTGAGTAAAGCTCTGAGTTGGCGCGGGGCACAAGGAAATGATGTTAGCGGCCATTTTCAAACACGTATTTTGTCGTATATCTCCTAAACGGTTTGCCGGACGCAAAAAATGGAGTTTTTTTATAAAATAAAAGTTCTTTCATTGTTTAGATAATGATTTCAGTTGTAATATCACAAGAGAGTGAGAATGAAGTGAAAATAGTTGGACAGATTTTCGAAAACTTGTTACCAGGCAAAATACACGAGAACCCAACGGGCTATTGCCAAATGGCAACAAGTTTGAGAAAGAAATCTGAAGAATTATTTTCTACTTTATCGAACTCTCGTGAAGTATTCTATAGATTAATTTTTTATGTTACGATCATAAACATATTTCCTCGCACAATGATACAATGTACTGAACCGGTTTGATCAATTTCTCACTTTTTATGCAAATTGATGAAAGATGTCAAATCAGAAATATACGTTGTCAGACAATGAAAACAAAATACCTCAAATTATGCCCTCGGCAATTTTCTAGGTAGAATATTCCCACTACAATAATGTTTTGATTGGCCAAAACGTACATAAATGATTTGAATTGAAAGTTTCCATTGGTTTCTGGAAATAAAGTAATCCTTAAAAAAATATTCATGCGAGTTCTTGAGTCATTGGAACGCATGCTTTTTCTGCGAATTACTCAAAAACAGAGTGAAAAATTG
This sequence comes from Gonioctena quinquepunctata, assembly GCA_018342105.1. NCBI lineage: Eukaryota > Metazoa > Arthropoda > Insecta > Coleoptera > Chrysomelidae > Gonioctena > Gonioctena quinquepunctata. The sequence continues at coordinate 96,511 of JAFIRS010002057.1, read as the reverse complement.
TCTATACATTTTATTCTCGCTTATTTTTTCAATCTACAATAGTTTTCGCACAGTAGATAGCTAAATGAAAATTCTTATACTGAGGTAAGGAACAAGAACAGTGGAAAGGTCAACCAAGGAGCAGAGAGATGATTTCCAAAGGAGTTTGTTGTTGAAAAGGGAAACATTCTCAATTGAAAATTGAATAGAAATATTTTTCTGTGAATTGAAAAATTCACAATGAAAATGAAGTTATTTTTTGCGAATGTCTAACAGAAAACAACTACTTTCCCGGCTAAAGCCACGCTGGACATCTAATAGTTATTCTAAAAGGACCCTAACCCAAAAAAAAATCCGAAATTGTTGTAAAATGAAAAGTCATTGGCAGGATTAAAAAATTGAGGAATGCTGTACGGAAATGACTTGGTTACATCAAGCGTCAAAGCAGCATGATGTCAGCAAATGACAAGCGCTTCCGTAAGGTACTTTACACCTGCTTCAATATGGCACTACCCCACCACAACGTCAATTGACCTGTTCCGTGCATCTTTCTCGTTATATGTGAAAAGAATTTTCGTTTGGCTATTCACTGTGCGAAAACAATTATAGCTAAGGAAAAAAGTTTGAGAACAAAATTTGCTTTCCAACTTTGAGTATAACTATTTTTCGCGTAGGATCAATTGTTTTTTGAGATATACCCAAAAAAAGCATGCGTTCCAACTTTGACTCAAAAACTCGCATAAATATTGATTTCACAAAAGAAAATATTCGAACATAATGAAATTTTATTTACAAAAAAGATCTTTACTTTTCGCATCCAATTTTGAAGAATGAGGTGTCGATCGATTCGTTATCTTATATGAATAAAATCAATATGATGGATTTACATGAATTTTGTTGTCTGCTATCGTATCTAGTGGAATATCGAATGAAAGAGGAGAAAATTCTGTGTTCATAAATATAGTACAATGAAAAATATAAATAAAAAAAACAAGCGACAGAAACAATTGTATACTATATTTTAGAGATAATGAATACTATCGCTTTCTATCGGCAGTTCTGAATATCAATCGTGTAAAAACAACAGAACGACGAACCCTACCTGTTTCGTGTTTCTGTTTCTATTAGATAGACATTGCTTTCAGAATCTTACATATGAGAGAGCCTTGTCACATCTTCGCTTTCAGGTCGATCATTTATGTGGTGTAAGTAGAGTATAGGGACCAGAACACTTCCCTGGGATACATTTAATCGACTACATGTGCGATATGGAAGAATGCGGCCGAGCAAGTCTAGTTCTCTTATCGTGCTTTCTCTATTAGGTCAGGAGCAAACATTCTGTCAGGTTTCAGAGTATATGTGGAAATATCACTGACTGATATACCCACCGCTCATCCCAATATTTGCAAAAATATCTCACGAGGAACGTCGAAATCGTTATTTCCAATTCATGCGTATACAACCTTCGTTAACACGCCAATTGGAAAAACTTGAAATCTCCCCGAACCAAAAGCTGTAATGGCGATATATTCAGCTCTGAGTGAGGGATTGAGATATTTCCCACACACCCATAAGAAAGTAGAAACTCACCATGAATATTATTTTATTTCCATATGTCCAAATTGTGAGATTCTCCAGGAAACAATTTCGTTTTCATAACCTCGCACATTTGTTTTTTTTTCAGCTCCTGTGGTTGTAAACCACTAACCAATGAAATTGCAACATTTTGATGAACATTTTTTTTTTCTAGAGTACCATAGAAGATAACCAGAAGTTCCGGAGAAATGTTCTTTCGAGAGCTTTATGTATACCGGAACAGAACGCGTATAATGAAGCATCTATCAAAGACTACTCAGAGAAGCTGATCAATGGGAGGATTGGGTCTCTCAATTTGACTTCCTCGATTAGTTCTTTAGCGTGTAGTGATGACAATGTTTCAAGAACTTTTTTCGATTATTTCATGCTGTGAGTATTATCGAGTTGAACGATGTTAGTTTTTTTTCTGGAAGTCATTACATGAATGAAGAAAAGAATTTTGTGGGAGCCCTTGCACAATGAGTACAGTATGAAGTATGCAACTATACATTTACATACAGGTCAATATTATTGGTACATTCAGATCTATAGCCTTTTAATTTCATCCAGTCAACTTGTGGAGCCTTTTCGTCTGGACCGTTCATGAAGGAGAACTTCAATCAGATTTAAAAAAAGTATTAGGAACATTTCACCGATCTACCTGGCCAAAATTATATGCTACAAATACGTGTTTTTCGTAACTTTTACAGATACATTCAATTTCTATACCAATGGAGACACCAATTGACTGTCTGAATCAGAGAACAACGATGGCTATTAATCATCCGAACATTGAAATTTCACCATAACTTCGAAAGAGTGAATTCTATCAGATGTATTTGTCAAGGTTTATTCCGTTTTTTATCATGTTAATATATGAGATATCAATAATTTAAGACTGTGTGATTCTCATACAGGGTGTTATGTAATAAGTGTTCGATATTTCACAGGTCAATTCCTCAGTTATTCATAAGGTGAAAAGTATATGTAAGCATGGGTCCGCAAAGCCTTCATTTTTTATATACAGGGAGTTAAAAATTTATTTTTATTTTGGTTTTTCGTTAATAATTTTTTAAATAATGTCGATATTTGGACAAACATTGGTATTTGGAGATTTTTCTATATGAGAAATTCAAATTTGATCTTAGTTTGGCCAATAATTGTAGGGGCGCCGCCTACAGGTCTTTGTCTCTTTTGGGGAGTCACAACTTTGTCGTGCAATTATGTATCACATTTTCTAGAAGAAAAATCGATTCCTCTATCATTTTTACGTGAAAAAAAGTCGCAACAAGCAGCTGTTCTCAAGATATTTTGATTTAAATTATTCGATGCATCCAATCTTCTTCTCATTATTTGCGATCTCTTTGAAAATGAAAGTAGTTAAATAGTTTTCTTTATTATTATTGTGATTATTTGTTGGAAAATGAACTACTTCACCATTGCAGAGTATGCCGACATATAGTTTACATACGGACTTGCTAACGGAAATGCATATGAGGCTAGACGTTTGTATCAGGAGCGTTATCCGTTATTCAAAAATGTTTTCAAGAATTCACACTTGGTTTAGGGAATGAGGAGGCTTTGAGAAAGCTAGTCATCTGTCGAGTGCGCATTGGACGGTAAGAACCCCAGAAACCGAGGAAGCAGTTCTTAATCTGACAGGAGAACACCCGGGAACAAGCTCCAGAAAAATAGCGCTGACGTTAGACATTTCTCATGTTCTGGTATGGAAAATTTAAATTGATAATTCGTTATATCTCTAACATATTCAGAGAGTTCATGCACTCTCTCGTACATAAAACTATCTGGCAAATACATATCGGAAAAACTGTTATTGAAAACATATATTTACACTACCAATTTAACCGATCATTACACAATTATGCTTTCCATAAAAATACAGTCAATCTCACTAACCCACAATTAACCGAAACATCTATTATTTTTATAAATCAAAATAAAGTGAAAACTTTTCTTGAAAAAGAGGAATGGACTGATATCTTGACATCAAATGACCCAGAACATGCTTACAACCTATTTATTGACAAAATTAAAACATATAATCTTTCATTCACTCAAACTAAATCCATAAAACTTTCCAAAAAAAAACTGAAACCTTGGATGACTACAGGTCTTTCAACATCAATCAGATTCAGAGACAACCTGAAGAAAACATTAAATAGACGGTATACCGAAGAACTGAATAAAGAATACAAAAATTACAGAAACTATCTCAACAATCTAATTGAAACTCATAAGAATAATCATTACATAAATAATACTCACGACGCCCAACAGAATTATCGGAAAATTTGGCAAAATTCAAATGAAATGATGAACAATAACTTGAAACAAAAAGATAAATATAATATTACAAATGAAAGTGGACAATTAATTGTTAATGATAAGGAAAAATCAGATTACTTTAGTAATTTCTTTGCAAATATATGACAACAGATGGCAAGGAAAATTGATGAACATGACACTATCCCGGAAATTAAATGTAATATTGCAAATTCTTTTTTTGTAAGCCCAGTATCAAGAAATGAAATTATTAAAATAATATCTACTTTGAAAAACAATAGCTCTCCAGGTCCTGACAGTATAACGGCGCAATTTTAAAAAAAATACAATTTACTTCTATGCAGTTCTTTTTGTCAAATTATTAATTTATGCTTCGTAAGGGGTAATATACCAGCTGCTTTCAAAGAGTCTATAACCACCCCAGTTTTCAAAACTGGTGACAGAAAACTTACAACGAATTACAGACCAATAACTATTATTAATAATTTTGCTGAAGTTTTCGAAAAGTGTTTGAAAAATAGACTGATTAATTTTTTGGAGAGAAATAATATCTTATTTGAAGGCCAATTTGGTTTCAGAGAACACATGTCAACTGAAAATGCAATATTCCAACTGATCAACAGTGTATGGAAAAACTTTGATGACAAAAAAAAGGGCTTGACGGCTTTCTTAGATTTGGCTAAAGCCTTTGATACTGTCAATCATCAAATTCTCCTGAAACGTCTAGAAACTATAGGAGTTAGAGGAATTACACTAGATCTATTCAAAAACTATATATCTGACAGACATCAAGAGGTTAAAATAAACAGTCTTCACAGCGATCCACTACCCATCATCATGGGCGTCCCACAGGGTACAGTATTGGGTCCAATCTTATTTTTGATTTATATCAACAGTCTTTATAAACTTTCGAACATCAATTGCAGGATAATATTTTACGCGGACGACACTGCTCTTTTGTTTGAAGGAAACTTCTGGGATGAAGTCTATAAGAAAGCTGAAACAGGGCTCAAATATGTTATCTTTTGGTTGAATATGAGCCTTCTCAGTCTGAATGTAGAAAAAACAAAATTTATTGCATTTACCACAACAAAAAAAGATCAGCCCTTGAATAACATACTCACTATTCATAAACATCTCTGCCGATTGCCAACGCAGTGTTCATGTCCAAAAATTAAAAAAGTTGACAACATAAAGTATTTGGGTATTTATGTGGACCAACACCTGCGATGGGAAGAACACGCAGATAATACAGTTCACAGACTTAATAAGTTAGTCTATAAATTCTATCAACTTAGAAATCTCAATAATAAAAAACTCCTACTTATGATTTACAACTCACTTGCTGAATCCATATTGAGATATTGCATCATTATATCGGGTGGTCTTAGTAAAACATTATTACACGTTCTTGAAGTTATGCAAAATACTATATTAAAAATAATTTTTAAGGACAATAGAAGATACTCAACTGAAGACCTTTACAAAGAATCTGGCTTATTTGAAGTAAGGAAACTATACACCTACCATCGCCTAATATGGATGCAAAACAATCCCATCTCTCATATAAGCCATATATACAACACACGTGCTAAATCTGAACAGAAAACAAATGCTCCTCTCTGTAGACTAACCCACACGCAGAGATTCATATCATACTTTGGGCCAAAACTGTTAAACCTAGTCCCTATAGATATCAGAATCATCCCTAATAAATTCAAAATGAAATAACACCCTACTCTCTCTCTCCCTCATTACAACAAATTTGATCTTCACATTGTATATAACTCTTTTTTCTTCTCAAATTTTCATTCAATCAAAATATATGTATGAACTTTACAACTTCAGGCTGATGACTACAACACAAGCTTTGCTTGGTAGATCAGCCTGGAACATAATCTGTAATTCATAATTTTTTTCTAGTTTTAGTTATGAATTGATATTGTAGATGAAACTTATACTTACCTGAATAAATTTACTTACTTACTTTACTTTCCGTTACGTATCAACTTCTGTCGTTGGTTTCTCCAATGCCTTATTCAAAATCCTTAATTTGAAAATCAAATCCTGTTTACCGACGAAGCAATTTTCTCACGCAACGCTATACGAAATTTTCACGACAATCATTTGTGGTCAGAGGAAAACCCCCATGCGAAACAGGAAACACAGTTCTCTCTTAACGTGTGGGCAGGAATCCTTGGAGATTATTTTATAGGTGCCTTCTTTATTCCGAGAAGATCAAACGGAGAGAGATATCGTCATTCTCTTGAAGAAGATTTGCCTCTTTTTCTGAAAGATGTGCCGCTTAGACTACGAAATGAAATGTGGTTTTTTTTAGCATCCAAGCGCGAGAATTTTTGAATCAAACTTTCGGCAACCGGTGGATAGGTCGGGAAGGGCCTCAACCATGGCCCCCTATAGTCTACTCGACAAGTTGAAAATGGGCTAAAATAGAGATACTGCTCCTTAAATTATGTGTAATAGCTCATTGGATCCGGAATAACGCCTAGAAAAATGTGCCAAAAGCGTGTATTGACACATAAAAAATTGCAAAAGTTATAAACAATTGGAGATGAAAAAAAAAATGGCATTTCGTTTTTTGCCAATATTTCATAAACTATTCATATTTAAGAAATTTCAAGAAAAAATTCTGAAAAAGGAGGTAATTTTCAATGAAAAACTCCGAACTCCCGGAACTCTATCTCCATTATTTATAATTTTAATTTAACGCTGAAAATGGGTCTCCGAGCGACATTTTTAGGTTGCGCGCGCGGCGTCAAAAGCGACTACGACACATTAATTAATTTATTTAAGGTATTAAATATTTTTTTTTAAATTTGAAAAAATCATGGTGTATACGGAACACTATAAATAATTCATTCCCGTTGGTAATTTTACTAAAAGTTCATTTTTCAACAAGTCAAACGATTGTTAACTAACAAAACTTTCTCGAACTTCTGTCGTAATTGTAAATGAAAAAAAATGTTTAAATAATTGTCGTAGAAATTTTTCGCTCCGTAGAGCCTTTCTTATATACATACTCAACAAGATCACACCATAAAAATAAAAAAATATTCATACTTTGTTTATAATAATTTTTGTACTTAAACAAAAACTAAAAAATCCAAGTAATGTTGTTGAAAAAAAAAATTTTTTTCTTAATCATCATATTATCGTATTTTTATCAATACAAGATATAAATTGATTTGCAAAAAAAAAAATTCCCGCTATTTGATGATATTTTTTTATAAAAAATTGATTATTTCAATATTTTTGAAAAATTTTTTCCACAACTTCATTATATTACAAATATTATGATTTTTGACAAAAAAAAATTTCCTTGATAACAATTTTCAATTGTTTATAATAGTTTTTTTTTATATTTCTATTGTTTAAATAATTAATTGGGAGTTTTTTTTTCTAAAAACCATAATTGACAGTCCTCTATAGAGTAACAAAAAACAATTTTTTTCATCAACAATTCTATTGTTTATTAACTTACCAATTTGTTATAAACAAATTTTCAACTTTGTTAGATTTTTTTTCTGAAACCCCTAAAATTAACAAAAACAACCATATACAACAAAGTATAGAAAAAAAAATCCCAATTTTTCCCAATTCCAATTCCCAAAGTACAATAAAAAATTGGAATATTTTTTTTTCTATACTTTGTTTTATATGGTTGTTTTTGTAAATTTTGGAAGTTTCAGAAAAAAAATCTAACAAAGTTAAAAATTCATTTGTAACAAAATTGGTATGTAATAAACAATGGAATTGTTGATAAAAAAAAGTGTTTTTGTAACTTCATAGAGGACTGTCAATTATGATTTTTAGAAGAAAAATAATTTCTCAAATGATCATTTTGTTATGATCAATCCTTTAAACAAAAGAATTCAAACCTGCCACTGGGTATCATTCACTATTCAACGGCACTGATAGATAAGACAATCAGTTTTATTTCACTACCGAAAACGAATCCATAATTCTAACACCCGTCCAAAGTCAATAACACAAACAAGGCCATTAAAAACAATCCCGATAACCGACAGGCACACCAGCCCACATCATTAAGAGCCGTATCTAACTCATAAATCACAAGAAACAGCCACCGAGAAATTCATAAACACACTTGTTGGTCATTATTTCCCAGATTAACCGACAAATTCCATAACTACCTGTCAGGCAGTAAAATATTATCCAATTATAACATAAGATAAGCGAGAACGGGTTAGACAAACAGAATCCTTATCATTTTTACGATGTCCCCTCATTAAAAATACTCATAAAACACACTAAGTCCCGCCCCAGCTTCCGATCGAAGATATTATAAAAGACAACGAGAGCATAAAGAGTTAAGTTAGTTCAGAACAGTAGTCCGTGGAGTAATCACGTATATCATACGAGAAGAAATATAATATGCATTCATATTAGTACCAGTGAAAAATGTCACAAGAAATAAAATCTCTCCACGTGTAAAAACCATCTCAAGTAAAGAAATACTAACATGGCATCCTTTTAACTAGAGTCAGTGTAAAAACAATATTTCACAGCATAATTACGGGAAATTCTAATCACTCTAACAATAGTTCATTTCATGCGTCGTAAACACAAAAGTACTCCAGTCGAAATTACTTTTCCAGTGTTGTGCGATCTCTCGATCAAATGACGTCTCTTTGCTGATGTCCATAAAAAAATGAGCAAATAATTCATCCTGTAACTTGATCCGGTAACGAACCATGACAAGCGTCTGAGATAATAATCCGGTAAATCGTGGAACTCTTCGAGTGCGACCCAAGGAAGGAAACTGGACAATTCGACCTGGGTAATGAATTCCTATTATTGAAATTAATGTTTTGGTTTTCTATTACTAGTATATGCTTTTCTTAATATACATGTTATGCATACATATATCTCCCATAAAACGAAACATTGTCGAAAGGTACTAATCCATGGCCATTTGCCTTTAAGTTCACAATCCATGGTACCGAGAAATCGCAAGTAAAAATTTGGCATGTTGTTACCTATATCAAATGTTTTCTTTGTGTTCTTATTTGTTTGTTTATCTATGTCCTATACAATAATTTTGTCAATTTACTTTTGGTAAAAAGGTGACTCAGTCTATAAAGAGGGGAATGGGTTATACAGGAATGAACGGAAAGTGCTTATAGGAAGTGCAGTTTTTTTGTTATTTTATTGTATTTTTCTATCCCCATTATTAACAGTTTTTTTTTTTGAAAGTTACCACAAAAGTTGCATCCTAAGGATAACAGTGTAATGTGTCTTCTTTTTTTTTGTTTTATCTTATGTATAATTTCGGTTATGAATATAAGTTTTATGATTCCCAGTGCCTTTTTATTGATATAGAGTTCAGCGAACGGTACATACTTCTAAATAAACAACCTATGTTCCCTGGGTGTTAGAAAGAAGGTAATGGATATAGCCGCTCATGTCCGTTAACTTCAGTGCGAATAAATTATTTTATAAATTGCTGCTAATACCCAACAAAGTCGTAGTTTTTCGAGCAACTTTTCAACAAAGGACTAATCGAGTATAGGCTTTCTAGACTAGAAGCGTCCTTAGCGTCTTAGGCTAATTATATGGAGTAACGATTTATCCCAACCCAGTGGCGTTACAAGAGGGTTAATCTTTTGATAACGAAACAACGGCTTGACCGTAGTTTAGCCGAGGTGAGATAATGATTATTCCTAAATAATAGTTGGGGATGTAACAATTTAAACAATAGAAATATAAAAAAAAACGATTATAAACAATTAAAAAGAAGAGTGAAAGACATCCGAGCATTTTTGGGATTATGCGGATTTTACCGAAAGTTTGTACCAAACTTCTCGAGAATATCTCAACCGCTTACAGCACTCACCAAAAAAGAGGTAAAATTCCAGTGGGGACAAGAACAACAAAAATCTTTCGATACACTAAAAGAAGCTTTAATTTCCCCTCCGATCTTAAAGTACCCCGATTTTTCTCGACCTTTTGTGATTACCACAGATGCCAGCGCGACCGCTATAAGTGGAATTTTGAGCCAAGACTATTCTGGATTCGAACATCCCATTTGTTACTCGAGCAGAACTTTGAATGCCGCTGAAACTAGGTACTCTACGATAGAAAGAGAATGTCTCTCGCAGTGATTTGGGCTGTAAAGAAATACAGGTGCTATCTGACTGGTACGCACTTTACCATCATTACCGATCACCGGCCATTGACCTTTATTGTCTATCAAAGATCCAAGCAGCAGGCTAGCCAAATGGGCCATGGCACTCCTGGAATTCTCATTCACTATTAAATACAGACCAGGCCGAGATAATATAAATGCCGATACCTTATCCAGGATAAAAACAGACGAACATAGTGCGGAAATGACTCAAAGAATGCCAAAAGACTGCCAAGTACGTGTGCTTAGTAAATCCAGCGAAAACATAGAACCTGTAGTTGAAACGTTATGGCACTTGGACGACATCCGCATAATGCAGAAGACAGACCCCCAAATTTCTGCATTAATACCTACATTGACCGACGAAGATGACAATTTTTATATTCACGAAGAAATTTTATACGTGAAACGACGAGTAGACGAGCGTCGGGACAAAATCTATGCTCCCAAGGTCATTAGAAAACAAATTATAAGTTTGTACCATGATAACATATTTTCTGGTCATGGAGGACAAAAGAAAACTCTAACCACTATACAACGAGAATTTTACTGGCCTAGCATGAAGAAAGATATCAATGAATACATACAGAAATGTCATTCCTGCAACATTCATAAAACTACGAACCAAAAACCAACGGAAATGCAGAGAATGCCTATTCCGGAAGCAGTATTCGAAATTGTAGCCATCGATATAGTCGGACCACTAAACACCACCAGAAATGGAAACAAGTATATATTTACAGCAATTGATCACCTGACTCGATATGCCGAAGCCATTCCAATACCTAATATTACTGTCGAGACGGTAGCGAAGGTATTTGTAGAACATATCATCCTACGTTATGGAGCACCGAGATATTTATTGAGTGACAGAGGATCTCAATTTTATCTGCTCTATTTCTGGAAATTTGCCAACGACTAAAAATCAAGAAACTGAATACTACAGCATATCATCCCGCCACGAACGGCATCGTAGAACGATTCCATGGACACTGAAAACTACCTTATCACACCTAGTGACTGAACAACAATCCGATTGGGACGAACAGTTACCGTATGCTCTTGTGGCTATAAGAAATCAGATTCATTCATCCACACAGGAAAGCCCCTTTTCTTAATGTTTGGCAGAGACATGCTACTACCACATCACCTAACATTAAGAGCACCCGTATAAGGTATGATACCTTAGAAAATTACGCCTCAGAAATGGTCCAGAGATTGCAAGTTGCCCATCAAAAAGCCCGAACATCCGTAGAAACTGCCGCGGAAAAATCACACCGAAATTTCAATAAAAAGGCTAAATTAAAAGAGTTTCCCATAGGATCGTTAGCATATTTGAAGACACCTCCCAATGTCAGAGCAGGTCAAAAACTAGCTCGAAAATTGTTACCACGATATACCGGACCGTGGAGAATTTTAGAAAATTATCACCTGTCAATTTTGAAATACAACAGGTAGGGAAAACCAAAAGCCAAGTTGTAACGCAAATCGACTGAAAGTTTATAAGAATATAGAAATCCTCGAAGACTGTAGAAAATCCGTCAAAGAAGAGATTCCTAAGGAAAGTGGAGAAAATCGCCCAGCGTATACAAAAAGAACCCGAAATGTTGGACATGAATTATTGTATCACTCCCGAAGAGTTGGAAAAACATCGTAATTTAAATAACATCCATGAAACACATGTAGGAAACAGAAGATAGTGTAGGAACTGAACCCGTTTCGGGAATAGCGCTAACGCCTAGGCAAGACGAACTACCCCTAAAAAATGTGAAAGTTTCGAAAGTAGTAACCCCAGTGAAACATCGGACGAAGATCGGGAAAGCGTCCCTGAAGTAAATCATGGTTACCAAACAAGGTCGCGGGGACAGGTACCTGAGGAACCTTGGATTTTGTCAAAAACAGGCAAACATCAGTAAAAACAATACTTTATGTAAAATGAAATGCGCTGGGAATGTATTAAAGATATGTATGTATATATAGTTTTAATTAATTGAGAAAATCTAGGAGATGTATGTATGTATAGGATTAACCGTGACCTAAATTAAAAAAAAAAAATAATTTTGCTTTCCTTGCCAAAACATAGTTTCAAATTGGTCTATTATCCTGGGACGTTAATAGAGACAACCATACCAAGTGAACCAGTGCGAGAAAACACGAGACTATACCGCTAACCTAACCCGGTCAGCTGAACGATAAGTGAAGTTAATAGCCGTGATTATAAACATTGAACCATTATACCTGCAGCGCGGTCACACCCTCCGAAAATCCATAGTCCCTTCTTCACAAATCTCCGAGACATCTGCTTTGTAACAAGATATGAAGTAATCGTTCAAAAGGGCAAGATACGCAGGTCAAACACTCGACATTAAGGAACAAGTGTAGGAAATGGGCCCAACGATGGATTCAGTCCAGATGTGCTCAGCCGATTCCCTATCGACCGAAAATGAAACGATAAGAATTAACAGGTCAAAGTCGCAGTTAAAATAATCTTGATACTGGGACTGTTATTTTTAATTATGAAATTCCCGGTACAGCTGGATTAATAGCCTACGACTGTCGAAATCAACCGCCAATATTACTGCGATATCGTTAAGAGATGTACAAAATGTCCAGATTATCCAATGCATACAGAGTGCAGGATCTTCGTGTTTACGCGGTTGAGAAACAGAAATTTGAGACCATTCATGTAAAGTCCTGTTTAGTAGAAATTACTCAACTGATGGTTCATTGTGGCATGTTCTCACACTCAGCGATAATACCGGATAGCCTGATTACATTTATGCAAACCGTAGGAAAATCAGAATGCTTAAAGATACATCAGTATTTGGAATACAGAGGTTTTTCTAGAGATATAATTAAATTACAGCCCAACACCACACAAACCGCGAGAATCGTGATAGCCGGAGAATTAGAGGAAAATGGTAAATGCCAAGGTGCCACTTATACCTTCCAAGGTAAGGTATATGAAGATGTTGTGGTTACTGCAACCGCAAAGATCATCTTGAAAGATTATTCCGCCATCGCACACTTGGATACCAATACAATTAGTTTGGAGAACCAACTCTCTTGCGAATTTAGTACAGGATATTGTATGGATGCGTTCCAAGGAGAAATAGCCTGGGACCCTATAAAACCTCATGAATGTAAAAGGTACCGCCAACTCTACGAAGGAAAAGCAACTAAAATAATAGAGAAACTAAGTCAGACGGACATAAACCAATACATGGTTATTGAAGACAGGACGAAACTATTTGCCGTGCAGTTAATTAGAAAGAAGCGAATTTGTGATTTTGAAATGTGGTTGACAGAACATCCCAGAATATTAATCATCGAATTACCAAGCAATATGACCCCATCTCAAGTAAACTTCGCTATTACCTCAGGAGAGCCAACTGCCGATATAATAACATATGTAAATTCGAAATTTTTATATATCGAGCAATCGTTTAAGAGGAGTATAACACCCTCAGGAGAGCCAACTGCCGATATAATAAATGTAAATTCGAAATTGATGGCACAACAATCTCGAATCTCATATCACAGTTACTATCCCAAGACCCAGGGTATATTGCAAAAATAAATGGAGAAGTACTATATTTGTTGAAATGCACACCTGTTATAGTCCAAATCAGGAGAGAAAAAAACTGTTATCAAGAGTTGCCTGTGACATATTTAAACAAAACATATTTTATGGCGCCATTAACACGAACTATACAGGAAATAGGACAACAGATCGAAGGTTCTTCAATCATTCCCGCCAAATATTATATAGAAGGTACTTGGTTAGCCTACGACCCCTATCCCATAGCAGGAAATCCCCCTGTAGAATTATCCATAAGTGAAGAACAACAAATGCAACTAGCCAGAATACAACCTATTGGTGATGGTGGGATATACACAACAGAAGAAATGAGACAAGCCCAAGAAATAATACTTTTTTCGTCCGAAAGACAAGCAGTAAATAATATTCTGATAAACAAAATGGCCAATAAGCCCGTATCAAATCAGGGTTTCTCTACGTTAAACCTGTTCAACCCCGAGGAGATAGAGAAACTAGCCAACAGCACTATGAAAAAAATATATGGAGTATTCACCTTCATTGGAGACGTAACCAGCAGTTTCTTAGGGATATATTTTTGCATAAGGATAATAAAATTCTGTATGGAAACAGCCATAAACATGATAGCCATACACAGAATCACTGGATGTACCTACCATGTAATCGCAGCTTTCTGGGATACGTTGACTCTACTTGTAATCAACCATAAATTACCCCGACAAGTTCCTGCAGAAATGTCGACGGATAACAATCTCACGGTTATTGAATCTCAACCTACCCAGACTGGCATTGGGATACCACCCCATCAGCCGAAAGAAACAATTTATGCGACGATAAAATCACATCCTTTCAAAGGCCTATCTTGGACCCAAGAAACGAAAAATATATAATCAAAATAAATAAGGACATTTTATTACCTCTACGCGACGCTTGACCTAAAATTACTATAAATAATGTGATCCTCACGTCCCGTCACAAATAAAAATAATCTTTTCCCAGTTCGCGATAGTGAAGCTAAGAAAAGGGGACCCTTTTCCAATGAATATTAAAAATAAGTGCCTCATTCCTAAGATAAGATAACTCCGAAAGGACGCTAAAGCTGACCCCATAAACAATTAACCCCTAGTGAGAATTAAAATAAAGAGATATCGAGTCTATATAAATACGTGCGTGGGACTAGATTGAACATTATTGTGCTCCGAACTCTTACACGAAACACCACGTTAATCAGCCAACAAATCTTTTGTTTATAAAATCAGTCGTGCTCAAAAAGTTACCAACACCAGCTACCCCATGGAGATGCTGCTAGACTCCGTAAAAGAAATTTCCAGTTTCGACACGAGGCGAAGCATCCTGAAGGCATCCGTAAACAATCTGCTCTACGACGTGAATACGTGGATGCAGAAGCCGCCATCCGAGCACGTGCGCACTTACATATCATTCTCTATTTTGCATTTCAATCGCCATCATGCGGAATACATGAGATTACTGGACACCAGGAACATTACCCAGTGTGATTGTTTCCACTGCACCACCGAGAGTACCCGGCATTTGCAGGCCCCCACCGAAAACCCTGGTCCAATGACAAATCCTGCGAACACACCTCCGAAGCCCGTATGCACTTGTCAGGTTTGCACCGACGATCGAAACCGACACGCACCACCCCGACGGAAGAATAGACTGGACTCCACTAACCCCAACCGAGTCGCCAGCTACGTCCCAAGAACTGTAGCCGACTACACCTCCCCGGATGATGATTCTGATGACAGCCCAAGTGATGCCCTAGCTGCCAGTTCGAGCATAATCACTCAGGCGTTCAACATCGCCATGTCACTCCCGACCGAGTGACAGATACCGGTCCTCAGGCTCACCTGAACTCTTGGTGACGAGACAGAACTTCCTATTCAAGTTTTATGCAGGTCCAGTTGTAAAATGTTGTGTACTTATCACTTTTTATTATTATTTTTAGTTTTATGAACTCTTATACAGTGAACAGACATTGTTTCTCTTTCCAACTTCGTACATGCCAACTTGTGCTTTATGTGTATAGTATTTTGTTTACTTTTATTATTTTATTAGTTATAATAAACCTCTGAAATTATGAATACCATACTCAGCACAGACTATCATTTTTATAGGTAACAACAAAAGGTGATTTCCTACCATAAAACATGGAACCAAATACTTTAATTCAATAATGAAACAAAAAGGTCCTAATATTCAAAGTAGAGACCTTTTTAACAGGGCAGGGTCGATTTGTTATGATCAATCCTTTAAACAAAAGAATTCAAACCTGCCACTGGGTATCATCCACTATTCAACGCACTGATAGATAAGACAATCAGTTTTATTTCACTACCGAAAACGAATCCATAATTCTAACACCGTCCAAAATCAACGCACACCAGCCCACATCATTAAGAGCCGTATCTAACTCATAAATCACAAGAAACAGCCACCGAGAAATTCATAAACACACTTGTTGGTCATTATTTCCCAGATTAACCGACAAATTCCATAACTACCTGTCAGGCAGTAAAATATTATCCAATTATAACATAAGATAAGCGAGAACGGGTTAGACAAACAGAATCCTTATCATTTTTACGATGTCCCCTCATTAAAAATACTCATAAAACACACTAAGTCCCGCCCCAGCTTCCGATCGAAGATATTATAAAAGACAACGAGAGCATAAAGAGTTAAGTTAGTTCAGAACAGTAGTCCGTGGAGTAATCACGTATATCATACGAGAAGAAATATAATATGCATTCATATTAGTACCAGTGAAAAATGTCACGAGAAATAAAATCTCTCCACGTGTAAAAACCATCTCAAGTAAAGAAATACTAACATGGCATCCTTTTAACTAGAGTCAGTGTAAAAACAATATTTCACAGCATAATTACGGGAAATTCTAATCACTCTAACAATAGTTCATTTCATGCGTCGTAAACACAAAAGTACTCCAGTCGAAATTACTTTTCCAGTGTTGTGCGATCTCTCGATCAAATGACGTCTCTTTGCTGATGTCCATAAAAAAATGAGCAAATAATTCATCCTGTAACTTGATCCGGTAACGAACCATGACAAGCGTCTGAGATAATAATCCGGTAAATCGTGGAACTCTTCGAGTGCGACCCAAGGAAGGAAACTGGACAATTCGACCTAGGTAATGAATTCCTATTATTGAAATTAATGTTTTGGTTTTCTATTACTAGTATATGCTTTTCTTAATATACATGTTATGCATACATATATCTCCCATAAAACGAAACATTGTCGAGAGGTACTAATCCATGGCCATTTGCCTTTAAGTTCACAATCCATGGTACCGAGAAATCGCAAGTAAAAATTTGGCATGTTGTTACCTATATCAAATGTTTTCTTTGTGTTCTTATTTGTTTGTTTATCTATGTCCTATACAATAATTTTGTCAATACTTTTGGTAAAAAGGTGACTCAGTCTATAAAGAGAGGAATGGGTTATACAGGAATGAACGGAAAGTGCTTATAGGAAGTGCAGTTTTTTTGTTATTTTATTGTATTTTTCTATCCCCATTATTAACAGTTTTTTTTTTATTTTTGAAAGTTACCACAAAAGTTGCATCCTAAGGATAACAGTGTAATGTGTCTTCTTTTTTTTTGTTTTATCTTATGTATAATTTCGGTTATGAATATAAGTTTTATGATTCCCAGTGCCTTTTTATTGATATAGAGTTCAGCGAACGGTACATACTTCTAAATAAACAACCTATGTTCCCTGGGTGTTAGAAAGAAGGTAATGGATATAGCCGCTCATGTCCGTTAACTTCAGTGCGAATAAATTATTTTATAAATTGCTGCTAATACCCAACAAAGTCGTAGTTTTTCGAGCAACTTTTCAACAAAGGACTAATCGAGTATAGGCTTTCTAGACTAGAAGCGTCCTTAGCGTCTTAGGCTAATTATATGGAGTAACGATTTATCCCAACCCAGTGGCGTTACAAGAGGGTTAATCTTTTGATAACGAAACAACGGCTTGACCGTAGTTTAGCCGAGGTGAGATAATGATTATTCCTAAATAATAGTTGGGGATGTAACAATTTAAACAATAGAAATATAAAAAAAACGATTATAAACAATTAAAAATTGTTATGAAGGAAAAATTTGTTTTTCAAAAATCATAATATTTATAATATAATGGAGTTGTGAAAAAAATGTTTACAAAAATATTGAAATAATCAATTTGTTCAAAAAAAATTTATCAACAAATGGCAGGAAATTTTTTTTTGCAAAAAAAAAAAAAAAAATTTTTTTTTTTTAAAAATACTTGGATTTTTTGTTTTTTTAATACAAAAATTATTATAAACAAAGTATGAATATTTGTTTAACTCTTATGGCCTGATCTTGTTGAGTATGTATATAAAAAAGACTCTACGAATCGAAAAATTTTTACAATTATTTAAAAAAAAAATTTCATTTACAATTAAGACAAAAGTTCGAGAAAATTTTGTTAGTTAACAATCGTTTAACTTGTGTAGAAATTAACATTAAGTAAAATTTCCAACGGGATTGAATTATTCATAGTGTTCCGAATACAACATGAGTTTTGCAAATTTAAAAAAAAATATTTGATACCTTAAATAAATTAATCAATGTGTCGTACTCGCTTTTGACGACGCGCGCACAACCTAAAAATGTCGCTCGGAGACCCATTTTCAGCGTTAAATTAAAATCATAAATAATGAAGATAGAGTTCCGGGAGCTGGGAACTTTTCATTGAAAATTTCCTCCTGTTTCAGGTTCTTTTTTTGAAATTTCTAAAATATCAATAGTTCATGAAATATTGGCAGAAAATGTAATGTCATTTTTTTTCTACTTCAATTGTTTATAACCTTTGCAATTTTTTCTGTGCTAATACACGCTTTCGGTACATTTTTCCAGGCGTTATTCTGGATCCAATGAGCTATCACACATAATTTTAAGAGCAGTATCTCTATTTTAGACCATTTTCAACTTGTCGAGTAGACTACTAGGTCACCAGACCTTAACAGTTTGAATTTTTTCCTGTGGGGACATCTAAAATCCTTAATTTACCAGACACCTATCCAAAATGAAGAAGAGTTGAGTGAATAATTCACTCTTGTAGAACGATTCAAAATACTCCAGGAATTCTCCAAAGAGAGTTATTAAAAAATTTGCGTTTGAAATGTTTCCATGTTGAATAAAAAAATGGTTTCAAAATTGTTTCACTTTCTGACAAACACATGCATCGATTAATTTAAATCAAAATATTTCGAAAATGGCTGCTTGTAGCGACTTTTGAAAAGCATACTTTTTTCACGTAAAATGATAGATGAATCGATTTTTCTTACTAGAAAATGTAATACATAAATGCACGACAAAGCTGTGATTACCCAAAAGAGACAAAGACCTGTAGGCGGCGCCCCCTACAATTAAGGGCCAAACTCAGATCAAATTGGAATTTCTCATATAAAAAATATCCCAAATACCAATTTTCGTCCAAATATCGACATTATTCAAAAAATGATTTACCAAAAACCAAAATGAAAATTATTTTTCAACACCCTGTATATAAAAAATCAAGGCTTTGCGGACTCATGCTTATATGAACTTTCCACTTTATAAATAACTGAGGAATCGTCCGGTAATATCGGACACTTATTACATAACACCCCGTATAGGTGATTGTCTGATTTTGGGACCGGAATAATTTGTTTGTGTGAGGCAAATTTTCCAATCACGAGGAAATCGATCATTTCTCAGCTTAGTTTATCCTTTCCAGCATTATGGTGATTTCATACGGTTGCCTGGTATCATATGCCACACTCCAGCACTATAGACATCGGAAGAGTCCAGAAGGTATTGTATTTTATTTTTAATTATGTTACTAATAGAATATTCTATTGTTGACAATATTACCATCGGTGCTATATATCACAAATAACCTGAAGCAGAGTAGGACTAGAAATCATCAATCACAAGTATTTAGGTTGGAAAATTTATCAAAACCCATGTTAAATGGATAATTAATTATTAAAGTAATTTCATGCTGATTAACTTGCCTACTTGTAGGTTTTCTGGATTCTTTCCGAAACAATCACTGAGATCACACCCTGTACCTAAACTTCCCTGGCAGAAAAACTGGAATAGATTTAATGCTAGTAAAAAATAAACAGTATTGTCGTATTGATAATTCCAGTTATCTTCAGAGAGCACTACTGGATAATTCAAATCCCTCAGGTAAACTAACACAGAAAATTATATGCGATAATGGAGCCCCATCCATTTCGAACAATTTCAAATATTTAATCAAAAAACAAATTTTATATAGCATCTAGACGAACATACAGTCAATCGAACGGTATGAATGAGCGCGATATTCGAACATGTTGATGAAATCTGAAAAACACTTTCACAGATGAAATGATACACAAGCAGCAATGTAGGAAAAATTGCACTGCACTGCATCAAGAGTAAAATGCAGCAACGGTTTGACATAGAAAAAGAGATTACAATAATGAAAGCAAATCAGAATTCATCAGTGATTAACATGATATGATCATGAGGAAATTTCTTGAAATTTGTTCGCTATTTTGTTCAAAGAGAAGATGGTGGAATATACGGAAGAAATTTGCGTCAAATATCTGATGATGAAGGAGAAAAACAAGCCGAGGAACGAAACATATCTGAAAGAAACAAATTGATATTCCAGAAGAATCCGATCCAAGCCATAGTGACAGGAGAAATATCAACTGTGGTGTTCGGTAAGATTTCCGCATCGTCCGCACCACCCGCGTCGACCGCGGCTGGTCGCCCAGGTAGGACATGGCGTAATAATTTTTGACGATAACAACGCCTCGTTTATCTATATTACGTGGAATATTTGCTATACAGGGTTTTTCACGATGAGCGTTAATTAGACGTTCCTGGCAAACCAGACAACGGATCAACCTGAAAATTTCACAGTATGCATTAATTAATATGATCTACACGCCTGGAACTTTAGACGATGCGGCGCTGCAGCTTTTACTATAAAGTAGCGGCTACTTTGATTCTTCAGATGAAACACCCTGTATATAATATCATATTATGATTCCTTATCACTTTGTCAACAACTTCATGTACTATTTTCCCATACCTATATGTTACCGTTTAGAAGATATACTTGGAAACTCTGATCACACCCTCATCTCCACAACATGCTCTTTCCATTTACCATCGAGCTGCACAATACCACCCCGTCTCATGTGGCATTACAATTCGGCCGACTGGGAAGGTCTTCGTATGTTTTTCTCAGCGTTTCCATGGAAGAGAATTTGTTTCTCTTCAGTAGATCCAACACGATGTGCTGAGACAATTTCTGAAATCATCATGTTGGGGATGCAAACCTACATACCGAATACCGAAAGAAGAACATCATCCGATAAGACCTGGTTTAACAGAAACTGCTCTAGAGCTGTGGCTTCCAAATAGGCAGCATACCATCGATGGCTGAAAAATCCGGGCCCTGAGACCAGAGCAGCATATGTCGAGGCTAGAGGCATATGCAAAGAGACAATAGAATGCTCAAAAGATGCCCACAATGCCAAAATAAGATCAAAACTTGCTGAATGTCCTAACGGACCCCGTTCATTTTGGTCTTTCGCCAAAGCTGTGGGAAGAAACTTCACTTCCAGCTCATTTCCTTCTCTAACCAAAGAAGATGGAACACTAGCAACGACTGCCCAGGAAAAAGCCAATATCTTTGCGCACCTATTTGCTGGAAATTCTACTCTGGATTCATCGTGAAAACAACCCCCGAACATTACACCTATTGACAGTCACATGCCCGAGATCACCTTCGCCAACGTACTATCAGAAAGATTTTGCTGGGTCTCAACAGCAACAAAGCCTGTGGATCTGACGGAATCCCGCCGATTGTTCTCAAGAAATGTGCCCCCGAACTAACACCTGTTCTTTGCAAGTTGTTCAACCACTCTTACAATTTGGGGGTATTTCCGTCCAATTGAAAAATTTCAAGAGTACAGCCAGTCCCCAAAAAAGGCAAAAAGGCCCTACCTAGCAACTACAGACCTGTCGCACTGCTATCTATTATTTCAAAGGTCATGGAAAAAGCCATCAACATCGAGCTCATGAAATATCTGGAAGACTCAGGAATTGTCAACGATAGGCAATATGGCTTCCGCCATCAGAGATCAACTGGTGACCTGCTCGATTACGTCTCACATATATGGCAGCTATCTATTGAAAAGTATGGAGAAACTTTAGCTGTGGCATTAGATATCTCCAAGGCGTTCGATCGAGTTTGGCACCAGGGACTCCTCGCCAAGCTTCCGTCTTATGGCTTGCCCCCTCAGCTGTGTTCTCTGCCTGCTAGTTTTCTCTCAAACAGGTCTCTCCATGTAGTGGTCGATGGAGTTTCATCTGACACTCTTCTCATAAATGCTGGTGTTCCGCAAGGATCTATTCTCGCACCAACACTATTTCTACTTCACATCAACGACCTGTTGAAAGCAACTTCATGTCCAGTACACAGCTTTGCCGATGATAGTACCCTCCATACCGCTTTCTCTTCCAGGGCCCCTATATCAGCCCGTGAAACCAGAAATGAACGAGGAAGAAATGTTAATAATATAAATATGGACTTAGCAACAATTCCGAGTGGGGATCTAATAACTTGGTAGAATTCAATGCAAACAAAACACAAGCATGTCTTTTCTCTAGAAAAGTCGATCTCACTGTGCCTAACATAACTTTGTCAGAGTAACCATACCACTGAAGTCATCCATATCGATGCTTGGTATTACTATCAGCAATAACCTTCCTGGGAAAATCACGTGAGGTCCATTGCCAAAAGTGCATCCCAAAAACTTGGTTTTTTGTTTCGTGCCAAGAGCTATTTCACCCCCACCCAGCTGCTTATGATCTATAAGGCACAGATCCGACCTGTCCTGGAATACTGTTCCCATATTTGGAGCGCGGCACCTAAACATATCCTGAGGCTATTGGATTCTGTCCAAAAAAGGGCAATTCGTCTCGTCGGTGATGCCTCGCTTACAAACTCGCTCACTTGTCTGGAACACCATAGAAAAGTTGGCGATTTGTCTCTATTTTATAGATATTTTCATGGGCGATGCTCTTCTGAAATATCAACAATCGTTCCTGCTTTGGCAGTCTCTTCGAGACTAACCCGTCAAGTTCAGTCATCACACCCCTTCGTGGTCACTTTGGAGACCTGCAGAACATCACTTTCCGAAAACTCGTTCATCCAACGAACAGCGAGGCTTTGGAACTCATTGCCTAGGGAGGTGTTCCCCGAGGCATACAACCTCCAGAAATTTAAGAAGAACACCAACTCCTACCTTCTTTCCCTTGGTTCCCACGATGTTCTCTGAACATTACAGGATATCCCTTTTCGTGGGAACCAGAACATAAAAAAAAAAAAATTTCGATTGTTTTCTACCACACATGTACTCTTATAAACGCTGATAATCTTGAACTCTCTGGTACAAAGACGATCAAATTCGAAATGGAGCGTAGTGATACCATGAGGATCTCTCCCTCGAATCATATTTTTATTTGCCTCACACAGGGTCTTTAAAAAATGCAGTGCACATGAAAAAATGAGTGGAAGTCAATTTTTTCAAATGGAACGCTTTGTATATTTCCACATTTTTGAGCTCTACATCCAATTTCGGATTGACTTTGTTCAGATAACCATATTTCGATTTCGAACCGTTTTCGAGATAAACTGTTTCAAACAGGAAATGACTTGGTTTCCTTGTATTCATCACTTATTTTCAAAATTTAACATCTATTTTATACTACGTAATATTTCTTTTCGATTTAGTTTTTCAACAGTCTCAAATCAGTCACTTCGAAATTGATATGTACCTTAGAAAAAGTTACAATTTGTATCCATTGAGGTATTGAGTGTCTCTACCGTACAACATTGCAAATTAATATTTTTCAATAGTGTGATTTGGAAAAATGAATGATCCAATTTTGAAACGGCAAACTTTCGTTGGTGGTTTTGACTGATTGTGATACCCATTATAATAGAAAAATGTCAAGATTAGGTTACAATAATGAAGATTTCTTGAATTTATTATTAATTCATGGTGAGTGCAACCCAAGCAGCATTATTGTGACGGAAACTGATACTGCAACTTCGACTCGGTGGTTATCACGTAATCACCACTAAATCTACCACTATACAGTAAGAATAACTGAAATTTTATATGTATATGGCTGTAGTCACGTAATTCCCATCTATGGTAGCCACTCCACAGTTCTATAACTTATTAGTGTCATTTGAGGTGTCTGAAACATTATGGCCCCTGAGCAAATCACTTTAAAGGTTTTCAAACTTAAAAGTGGAAAATAACCGTTGCAGTAACCATCCTGTACCACTTAAATATCACTTAGAAGTCACAGTCACTTTCAAGAGAGTATGATAGTTTCGGTGACGTTTTGGTGACTTCCATAAAGCCATCACTGTGGCAGGCACTTGATTGTGATATGTGGTGATGGTTGCCACGTTCTTGCTATCTCCATAAGTAATAACCTTCAAAATTCACCATTCCGCGCGATGACGAAAGCTAACCTAAGTTTTCTCAAATTATTGTGGCTTACAAAAAGTTTGTTTACCTGTTACGTGAAACATGAATTATTTTTTTCAATATGAAATGGGTTATGCGTTTTCAATAGACAATTTTCCTTGATTCTGCAGTGACCGTGGATTGGTCCGTGCGATGACGAAAACTAACCTAACTTTTCTCAAATTATTTTATTGTGGCTTGCAAAGAGTTCGTTTTATCTGTTACGTGAAATGTGAATGATATACATTCAATATGAAATGGGTTATGCGTTTTCAATAGACAATTTTCCTTGATTATGTATAAAAAGGTTAATTTAAATAGATCGGATCTCTGACTTGTGCTCCTGCTTAATATTTATACTTCAATGTTAATTCTGTTTGCATAAATGCCATCGTTTTCATTACTTGTTAATTGATAATTGTTACTTCATAATTGTTGATTGGAGCTGCATAAATCCACTATACTTGCTACATGTCCTTTTTTAACAATTAATGAATATGTACCCGCAATTTCGAGGTTAAAACTTTGAAGTGGCAGGTTATAATAGCCCGACGTGTTCGCCCCTTTCAAGGGTAAAAGATCTATTGTAATTTTAAGGTTATAACTTTGAAGTGGTGAGTCATGGACCTGCGACGTGGGTGTCACTTTCCAGTGGTGGAAAAGTTAATAATTTAGTTCCACTGGGCACTTTATGATGGGAGGAGCTTTAGAGTGGTATATTTACACTTTCTGCCACTTTAAAGTTATATTCTGCAGAAGCCGCCATATTTACAGGAATATGCTGGGTCACCATTATTAGAGAAATGATCGAAATATTCAATAAAGATTTATTTGTCATCAGCACTGCATCAAACGTAGTAATTTGTTACGTAAGTATTCGTTTCAACTAACCAAGATTGATAAAACAATGTTTGAGGGATTCAAGTACATAATTTCAGAGGCGAGTTATTTCCAAAATTATAATGTTTTCCTTAAATAGAGTGTATTCAGATGGCGCGTGCTCACAATCGAGCTACAACACCCATATTTCACATAAAACTTTCAATCGTTTTAATTTTATCCCGATCAGAAGTATCCAAATCCAATATACTTACTTACGCGTTTGTATGTTCATATGTTAAAGTTGATCGAGTGTTAGAAATGAATCAGGCAGAATGGAAGAATGAGGAACATTTATCACAAAAATATGTTGCTGAACAGAGATCGAGCTACATATCAGTCAGTTGTTCAACGTGTCTAGGGTCGGCCACTACATATCCACGTTTTTGCCAGGTGACAACAACGTGGTTGGACTGTGGCTATCTGAGATCCAGGAACGTGGATCGGAACGTAGCAGCCACCAAAAAAGTGTTCTTCATTTTGGTAGCCGCCGCGTGATAGAACCGTGAATATTACGTGGCAGTGGTTGTGGCCAAACACTTCAAAGTTTTCCAGAAACGTAGCCGCTACGTTCCGTCCACTTAAAATGCTACTTGGGAATAGAATTGCAAGTGGAACATGCCGAGTATTTCATGAAAGATATTCACAACTTTCGAAGCCGAATAATAATGTGATAAATCGACTAATAAAAAAACTGTAGGTTGAATGGAACCTTTCGTCCAAAAATCATTCGTAGAAAGCCTGAAGTGGATGATGAAGACAATGACATAACAGTACTGGGATTTTTTCATGCATTTCCAAATGCTTCTCTACACGAGGCTGAAAGGGAGATAGGTAAACCCTACGTGACAATTTATCGCATTCTTAATAAGCACAAATGGCATCCCTATGAACTCTACTGTGTCCAACATCTGAAAGAGACTGATTTGCCCCGTAGAGTGGAAGTCTTTGAATGCTTACTTATCAAGACTCAAGAGAATGGACATTTCCTTGACAATATCATATGGACTGATGAGGCCAAGTTTACAAAAAATGTAGTTTTCAATAGACACAACAGTCATTATTGGGCGCCAGAAAATCCCCATGTCGTTCGCCAAAGGGGTTTTCAAGATAGATGACAGTTTAATGCATTTTGTGCCATAAAGAATGGGTAAATTTTTTATATCGAGTTTTATGATGATTTACTGAGAAATGGAATTCAAATTATTTTAAATAATAGGCCAGGAAGAGAACGTGTATGGTACCAAATGGATGGTGCTCCACCCCATAATTCTCGTTCAGTAAGCGAAACTTTAACTGAAATCTTCGAAGACAGATGGATTGGTAATAATGGATCTTTTCGTTGGCCTCCTAGAACACCAGATGGCAATCCATTAGATTGTTTCGTGTGGGGTTTCATTAAAAATATGGTTTACTCCACCCCAGTAACAACAATGGAAGATATGAAATCGAGAGTTAGAATTGCTCTCAATAGTTTAACTCCAGACTCAATCATAAGCGCTACACATGAAAATATTTTGAAGAGATTACATGTTTGTTTAAGTAGAGGTGGAGATGTGTTCGAACATATTCTGAAATACACTGACAATTTAATTAACTTACTAATTCAGGAAATTATTTTCAGTTCGTGTGTCAGCGTTAATAAAACTATTGTTTGAAGAGAAGTTTCATTTGATGGTTGAAGAGTATTAATGATTATTTATTCATTGTATTATCTGTGACTGATGAAGGAACATCGAACAGAATCAGTTAAATTTCAAAAATAAGTGATGAATACAAGGAAACCACGTCAGTTTCTGTTAGAAACAGTTTATCTCGAAAACGGTTCGAAATCGAAATAGGATTATCTGAACAAATTCAATCTAAAATTGGATGAGAGCCCAAAAATGTGGAAATATATCTGGTGTTTCCTTTGAAAAAATTGATTCCCTCATTTTTTCATGTGAACAAAGTATCTGCATTTTTTAAAGACACTGTAAGAGGCAAATAAAAATATGACTCATGGTATCACTCCACTCCATTTCGAATTCGAACATCTTAGTACCAGAGAGTTCAAGATTATCAGCGTTTATAAAAGTATATGATTGGTAAAAAAAATCGAAATTAATCTTCTAAACGGTAAGAGACAGGTATAGGAAAATAGAACATGAAGTTGTTTACAAAGTGATGAGAAATCATAATATGATATTATATACAGGGTGTTCATTGGAAAAATCAAAGTAGCCGCTACTTTATAGTAGAATCGGCACCGCCACATCGTCTAAAATATTTTAGGCGTGTAGATCATATTAATTTATGCATACTGTGGAATTTTCAGGTTGATCCGTTGTCTGGTTTGCCAGAAACGTCTAATTAACGCTCACCGTGAAAAGCCCTGTATGTCCCAGCTCTCCAAATTGTATCATGGTTATCAAACCACGTAACTTCTTCATATTCCATTTTTGGGACCAGGTAAGAAATAAAATTTTGTTGAAAAACAGTTTGATCAATTGCTTCCGTTAAACGTAAAGTACTAAAGTTGGTAATCCTTACATAAATGTTTATAGTAGAAACATGTTCTTCATAACTGTCCTGAAATAGATTCAATTTCGAAATGAATCGGTGATTATTTCCCTTCTTTACTATCGCTTTTTTGACTGTCACTCTACCACGGGCGCCACATTTCCACTCTTCCCACTGTCAAACTAATCTTTTGTTTGTTTTATAAAAGCGCCCCTCTTGGAAAAAATCAATTAACAAAATTAATCGAATCATTAATTTGTCTATGCTATGTGATGCGTCACCTGGAATTTTACCTAAAATCGGTGAATATATTTAGGAATTTTTTTTTTTTATATTTCATACATTCATAAATACATTTGGATGATGTCAATTATATTTTGAATGAATTATCTGAAGATATATAAAATCCGATGTGGAATCATCCACGAGCTTTAGTTACCATCTAGGTACTATCATTCAAGATATCCAATTGGTAGGTATTCATCTTGAAGAAAGAAAAACATCTTCATACTTTTCAAATTGCAGTTTTTTCACAATATCCAACAGATGTGTAGTTCAACGTTCAGCGTTGGTATAGTCCGGAGAAGTAGCTGTTCTCTGTTGATAATCTTAATTGAGAATGCTTTTTTCTACATTTCGAGTATTTAAATGTTAGAAAATGACGCCGCATAGAGGTGGGACGTAAATAGAAAAACATAATAGGTGAACGGGGTCATTGTACAAGGATTTGTTGTTTAGTATTAATAAAACACGTGTATGCCATTATGCCTCTAGTAATTATTGCATGTTATTCTAGTATTACATTTGAAATATTTTTTTATTTAACCTTGTGGATAAATGAGATTTGGTCAAGGCTATTCACAATGAGTCGCACATAACAGAAAAACATAATTTTTTTTTAAAAAAATTTTTTTGTGTCACTTATTGGTGAATCAATTCAGTCACATCACATTTTGAACAACATTTTTTTTTTTCAAATAAAACCCCTTTGGGCCACTTTCATGTTTCTCTAGAACACACATTCAGGAAAAAAAAGACATATCATTTTTGTATTTTGGTGCAGTAACAAATTGTATACATTCAAAAATCTACAACTAGTTCATGAGTTTCCTTGCAGTTCGAATAATTTTTCAACTAAGTAACTGTGGAAACAAATTTCTGAATCTTGTCAACTAATTGTGTTCTTCATCTTTCATAGTGAGTGAGGTGGGTAAATAAGTATTTTGGAAGTAATCAAAAAACGAGTAGGTAGTATTTAGTAGATTTCAGCGACAAAAAATTTAAAAATAAAAAGTTTTTAACAAAAAATTTTACCGACGAATTACGGAACTGAAAAGTAAAAAATAAAATAAACCTTATTAGTCTCAATAACTGAGCTCCTAAACCAATGTCAGTAGCTAATTCTGAGTGGGCGCCAAACGAACAATCAACGAAGATCATGAAATTAAAAAAAAATTATCAGAATGTCACCGCGCAACTCGATGCCATCATTTTACGCCTTATCCAATTCATTTGCTTGTTTGTTTGGCGCTGGCTCAAAATTAGTTACTTACATTAGTTAAGGGCCTTAGTTATTGAGACTAAGAAGGTTCACTTTATTTTTTACTTTTCAGTTCCGTATTTCGTCGGTTTAATTTTCTGTTAAAAAGTTTTTTTACATCACTTGAAACCACTTTCTTACAGGAAGAGTACGTCCAGTGGATAATAGTTTATACGGTGCGCGGCTAAAAGAGGTCGGTTTTTGTTTTTAAATGTCGATTTTTGAATGTATATTCTAAAGAGGCCAAGTCACTTGTTTTGACGTAGTGACGTAATCGGTAATTTTTTAAATTGAGATAGATGTCTTGTGATACCTCATCTGAAAGGTTTTTCAATACTGCCTTCAATGATAATAAATAATTTGATTTGTTTATACAGGGTAACAAAAATTAATATTTTATTTCAGTAAGAGAATAACTTTATATCCAACAGAATACAACATTCAAATGAGATGTTCAAATGCCATCATCACAAGAAAAAATTCAGGGGCATAAGATCTGGAGATCTTGGGGGCCACTCTATGGGTCCGCGTCAGCTTTTTTAACAAAAAAGTTAATTTTTAAAGATTACTCTTTACTTTTTAGTTCATAGTACTTTGAAAGCGTGTGCCTTCAGTTTTTTCAAAACTATAATTTATTATTCAGTTTTAAGTTTCATCGGTCCATGATATTCTCAATTGAATATTAAATAAATAGATTTTTCTATGAATTGAAAAATCCACGATAAAAATGAAGTTAATCTTGTGAATATCTTTCAAAAAACAACTTCTTTCCTGGTTGAAGCTACGCTGGACATTGATCTACATCTGATAGATAGTGAAAATTTGATTTACTATTCACAGAAAAATATTTTTATTCATTATTCTATTGAGAATGTTGCCCTTCTCAGCATGAATACCCCACAAGGGGTCATCTTGAACGGTGGAAAATAATGAATAAAGTTTATCTTTGAGTAGCAGATGATTCCACATCTGATTTTACGGACACCCTCATTGATTTTCAAACAAATCGATGTATGTATGTACGTTCAAATATTGCAAGTGAATTTTCACCCACTCCTAGTTGTCCGAATAACGTAATAATTTCCCCAATCTATTGAAAGCTTCATTGGAGCGGTCCTCAACTCGCAAATTGGCACGTTTGCAAGATTGAAATCGTACCTCCTGTGGTGATTTTTGTGAGTTATCCTGACTTTTGCTGTTTGTGCATGGTGGTGATGTACCTGACGGTCGCGTAAGTGTGGGGTGTAATGTTTTTTGGGTGTGTGGATCTTACGTGTTTTGTATTGAGTTTTGGTTACTCACCTGACACGCCGAAGTGCTACTCTCGGTGGTGGACGGTCGTTTTGGTAGACTGGTCGCGTGTACTAGTCCCTTTGTCTAAACCTGGGATCGTCCAGGTTTAGGTTTGCGTGGATGTCTTGGATCACCTGTGGGTGTCCGTCTTCTGGAACCTTGGCGTGATTCCGTAGATGGTCGTCTATGAAGTTTGGATTGACGTTCAGATCCCTGTAGATGAATCAATTCGGGACGTATCTGGGAGCGTTCACTGCCATTCTCAGGCTTACGTTCAAGTATCACTGGATCTTGGTACGGTATGTTTCTGCGCATCGACCCCATGCGGCAGATGCATGAGGATGATGGGGAGGTGGATGGTCCTGATGAGGAACAGCTTCGACCGGAGGTCTATGTTGCTTCTGCGTCCTATGAGGGGGTTGAGGTTCCTTCGAGCTGCTTCTAGTCCGAGCCTCTGATTGAATGTCAATCTCTTGTCCAGGGTGACCCCTGGTATTTGGCTTCGTTTCCCATTGGATTCGTTGGTCGTTCATGATGACATGTCCTGATGGTGTTGTTCCATACTATTCTAGTGAATAGTATGGTTTGGCTCTTGTCTGCGTTGATCTCGATTTTCCTCAGGTTGAACCAGTCCTCTAGCTTGTCTGCTTAATCTTGCAGGTACCGCATTACTTGCGTTGCGTTCACTGATCTGGCCACCAGTGCTGTGTCGTCCGCGTACAGCGCTAATTTGTTGAAGTTGTTCTCAGGCTTTGGGATGTCCGCCGTGTAGACGGAGAACAGGTGTGGAAATAAGACTGCGCCTTGCGGTACTCCTGCTTCTAGGGTACTCACTGCTGAGAAGTCGCTGCCGACTTCACATTAGCACCGCCGTCCCCGCAGGAAGGAGTCTATCAGCTTCACTATAGGAGTGGGGTATCCGAGGTCTGCCATTTTGGTGATCAATCCATCGTGCCAGACCCTGTCGAAGGCCTTGGAAACATCTAAGAATAAGGCTCCTGCGTGTTGTCATCTGTCCAGGTTGAAGCCTGCTATGGCAAAGTCCACTATCCTCAGGACCTGCATTTCCGTAGAGTGTCCTTGTCGAAAGCCGAACTGCTCGTCTGGTAGGACGTTGAGTTCCTCCGTTAGTGGTACTTATCTTCTCCGGATGACTCGCTCCGCCACTTTGCCCATCGAGGGTGTGAGGCTGATGGGTCGCTGGTTTTGGGAGATCACAGGGTTCTTTTCGGGTTCAGGGATCATGATGACCGTGGCTTCTTTCCAGGGTCGTGGAAAGTGTCTGAGCCTGAGCACTGCGTTGATAATGTTGGTCTAGGCAGCGATTCATTTTTTCGGAAGAGCCTTGAAGGCTCTATTCGGGATTTGGTCTGGTCCGGGTGCCTTGCGTGTAGCAAGGTTTCAGATGATGTCCTTGATTCCTTCTGGCGAACTTGGTTCTAGGACGTGCTCGGCATCGTTGATCCGTCTCATTCTACTGACAGTCTGGCTGGCTCAGATTTCCATGTCTTCCACCGTCGGTTTGGTGGACCTATTATTCTACACTAGCTTCGAAGGCGTCGCAAATGCTTCGCCTTTTGTTGTCAGTGTAGACCAGGCCCTCTCTCCGTGAAGTATGGGACGGTTTCCTTCTGCCTTGTCGAAGTACTCTCTGCATCCTCCATACAGAGTTGTCTTCTGTGCTCATTTCTGTCATCCTGTTTGTCCATTGTTGTGTTTGGTGAGCTCTGAGTTCCTGCAGCAGTTGCCTGCCTGCCTGATTCATTCTTCTCCTGTCTTCGGGGGCCGGTGTTCTCTGGTATCTCTTCTTCAGGCGGCACCTGTTCCTAACTAACTCCCTAACTTCTATGGCTTCCTGGATGGTTTGTTGCAGCTGTGTTGTTGCTCTGTCTAGGTCTGTCTTGGTATGGATTTGTGGATGTGTCCTATGAAGTTGTGTATGATTCTTTGGAATCGGTTCCAATCGGTGATCTTCTTGGTAGCTGGCTCCTCTGGTTCCGCGTCTTCCTCCCCTATTGTTAGTAGGATTGGGTTGTGATCTGGGGAGCCTTCGTCTAATACTTCCATCTCAGTGTTGGCTGGGATGTTCTGTATCAGTGCTATATCTAGGATGTCTGGTGTCTGGTTTGCTGTCCCGAGGTAGGTGGGTACGAGGGGGGCTGCTACTGCGATGTCGTTGTAATCGGCCAGTAAGTTCTCCAGATCTCGGCCTCGTGGATTGCTGTTTCTGCAGTGCCAGGTTTGTGACTTCGCGTTGAAGTCTGCGATGGCTACAGTGGGTCTGGAAATATTTCCGCCTGGTGGGATATACGTTGAGATGATTCTTAGCATTCCTATGCGTCTGATCCTCACTTTCACTGCGACTGCTTCGCCTCGCGATACTTCTGGTTTCTCAGCTCCGTGCTGTTCGAGGCCCGTCCTTACTAGCAGGACTGCGCCTCCGCGGGTACGATGTCCTGGTCTGTTTGTTCGGTAGCAGTTGAATCCTGGAAGGTGAAAGTTCTTCTGGGGTTTCAGGACTGTTTCTTGAATGGCGATGATATCCACTTGCGTTCTTGATAGTAGTTCGTGTAGTTCTTCCTTGCGGGCGACTGCGCCGTTAATGTTCCAGGAGCATATTGTGAGTTTCTCTGGAGGTTGTGCTGCCATTAACTGGTTTCCGAAGGCCTGGCTTTGTTTGTTGCTTCTTGTACGCTTCTGGTAGGGCCAATGTCTTGTGATCGATTCTGGGCTCACTTTCATAGGAAAACGGCCGTATCTAGGGTGACAGATTTTATTTCCAAGAATAAAGCATCTCAGGAACTCCCACCTCCTCTCTGCTGGGTTCCGGTCATCGGAAATATTCCACCGTGGAAGCAGATTATGATTCTCACCATCTGCCTTGTACGCTAAATGATACTTCCGTCCTCAGTCAATGCTCCATGTCCTGCACAGCCGACTACTAGGTCTCCTTTCCATAGTATAAACCAGTTCTTCAAAAACCAGATGGATTCTCCCCTACTCACCAAGATCAAGGAACTCTTCCAATCCAACAAGACCCCGGGCCCAAACCGTCTCAATTTCTTCAACTGTTTTATCTAGGACCTGATCTGTGAGTAGAAGTTTTGAATCGCCAGATTCAAAAGCTTGCTACGAATATAAAATAGGTATTCTTGCGCGGCAAGATTTTGAATCTGCTACTCTACTAGGTCAAACAATTATTTTGCCTCTTTGAGCATTCGTAGCTTATCTTAAAAATAATTTTCATTCGTCTTTCACTGAGTAAACAGGTGATGTAGCAATAAGCATGGTAAGAGGACAACTTCAAGTAATCTTGAATCATCCGTTCATGTTGATAATTTTATTGAAAAAATATTTGATGTATAGTTGCTAGATTGATATGATCAAGTATTTTCATTGTACTCATTGTTGGAATGTGAGTTTTAAATAGGCAAAAACACACGACACACAGCCTCAGTAAATAGCTCATTACGGAGGGTAATCAAATCGCAAGTTTTCGTAAACAAAACGCACAGTTTGAATATATTAAAATTTGTAGGTAAAAGTAAGCGGAACATTCAATAATTCCGCAAGTAGGCCATGGTCGCGCAATCGCCCGTCAACAGCGTAGTCATAGCAACTGTCAAAATCAAAATAATACAAAAACACTTTTTTGAAAGACAAATAAGTTCTAGTTGATAATTATAAGATACATACTGTTTGAAAGAGAATACCTACATTTTCAATATGTCAAGTGATAGTGAGAACGAAAATTTAACTCCTCCCAACATCATGGCAATGGCAAAAATGGCAACGAATGATTTGCTGCCAAGTAAATCCCGAGAACGCTACGAAAATTGTTACTAGATTCATGGACTGGAGACTAAAAAATAAGGTGGATTTTTTTCTCCGAAAATGGTTTGGTAGCATATTTCCAACACCTATCGGAAAAAATGAGACCTAGCTCTCTGGCCTTTTACTCAATGCTTATATCGACTCTAAACATAAAAAACATCATGAGTATAGAAGCCTTTTCCAAGTTATTAGGGAGAGAAAATAAGGAATGAAATGCATAAAACACACAAAGTCGTCTTCACAAAAAGTTTAATATAAATTGAAACACAATTGGTAGACCGACAGGCGAAAAACAACTACTTTCCTAGCAAATACCACGCAGAACGTTGAATGATATTCACCTGACAATCCATGCAAACTTCCATATAAATGGATATTGTTCGCAAATTTTTCTTTCTGACAAGCTCGATTATGTTTAAATTCATGTCGTGTCCACCTAACAATCCGCATACCGGTTTCAGGCTTTTGGCCCTCATTAGTACGGAGTAGTCACCAGCCAGCGATCCGGAGAGCTCTGGCCGAAGCGAGACACAACATAAATAAAATCATCATCGAGCTTAAAACATCTTTAGGTGCGTCGGAAAAAATAACTTTTAACCGTCGGCACCTAGTGACAGAAAGAAACACTCCCATCGAAATAGGAGAAATGTATGGAGTGTTTCTTTCTGTCACTAGGTGCCGCCGGTTAAAAGTAATCTTTTCCGACACAGCTAAAGATGTTTTAAGCTTGATGATGATTTTATTTATGTTGTCTCGTTTCGAGATCCGACGTCTCTGTGACTATCCTACTGATGAGGCCAAAAGCCTGAAACCGGTATGAGATTGTAGCAGACACGACATGAGTTTGAATATAATCGAGCTTATCAGAAAGAACATTGCGAACAACATCCATTATATGGAAGTTTGCATGGATTGTCAGGTGAATATCATTCAACGTTCTGCGTGTATTGCTGGAAAGTAGTTGTTTTCGCCTGTCGGTCTACCATTGGTTCATTTATATTTAACCTTTTGTGAAGACGACTTTGTGTGCTTTTTGCATTTCATTTCTTATTTTCTCTCCCTTCATATGGCTTTTTCTTTCGTTAAATATGCCAGTCGGGCAATTGAGCCACTCCTACTGAGAAGGAATCTTTTATTTAGAATCCTATCGAGGTAGGAGAAATGTATGGAGCGTTTCTTTCTGTCACTGAGTGCCGCCTGTTAAAAGTTATCTTTTCCGACGCACCCAAAGATGTTTTAAGTTCGATGATGATTTTATTTGTGTTGTGTCTCGCTTCGGCCAGAGCTCTCCGGATCGCTGGCTGGTGACTACTCCGTACTGATGAGGGCCAAAAGCCTGAAACTGGTATGCGGATTGTTAGGCGGACACGACATGAATTTAAACATAATCGAGCTTATCAGAAAGAAACATTTGCGAACAATATCTATTCATATGGAAGTTTGCATGGATTGTCATTAAACGTTCTCTGTGGTATTTGCTAGGAAAGTGGTTGTTTTTCGCCTGTCGGTCTACCAATTGTGTTTCAATTTATACTGAACCTTTTGTGAAGACGACTTTGTGTGCTTTATGCATTTCATTTCTTAATTAAATTATAGATTGAGAAAACTGAAAAAGAAGCATATAAGGACTAGAAAGTTTTGAAGTGGTGAACTATCACAATTTTACATTATATCGTTTTATTTTCATTCATAGGTTCAGTAGAACCACTGTATTTGCCAGAAAAAATAACAGAAACCAAGAGGAGAGTTTCAAATATACAGAAGCACAGTTGCAACAGGCTCTGAGCGATGTTATAGCAATATTAGACAAGCGGGGAGGCTGTATGAGATCCCGCATATCACTTCAACATATAATTCAAAAAGTAAATGCGCGAAGTTATTTCTGATTGACATTGATTGAATGAAGAGCTATTTTTACACTTTTATTGGAAAATAAAAGCAAGAAAAGTGCAATCAGAAGTCGAGGCAGTAAATTTCACAAAATGTATGCACGATGCTCAGCGAAGTTTGGGAGATCAAGACGGAATAGAACGATTCAAGCCAATTTAGTTCTCTATATTCTGATTCACTTATTTCCACAAAAGCAGAAATAGGGGAGGGGGTCCGCGATGAGTCAGCCAAAGAATCATATGATGTTTGGAGAAAGTTGGAAAAAAGATGCCTGGAATACAATAAAGGAAAAGACATTGATATAGAATTGGGAAATGAAACTACTAGTGAAATGAAACTGTCAAAGGAAAGAGAGCCACTTTTCACAAGAAAATAAAACTAAATATTTTTGGAATAGGTTTAAGTTCAAAAATAATCATTGTTTTTCAAGATTCTGTTCGAAAACCAAAACTTGTTTTTTATAATAATAAATCTACGGTTTGGTTCAGAAACTTTCATTTTTTTATCAAGTGGTCAACCACTGGGTAAAATTGTGATCAAGTACTAGTTGTTGGTGCTCAATCACAAGTGAATTATGACTATCATTACTTAACTACATTTACCGTTCTTTTCAAGATTGTTCATAATATTAAAATCCAAAACTTGGGTTCTTCTGGTATATATTATTGGTTTTCATAAAAAGTTTATATTTTATCCTAACTCATTCGTTTCCTTGAATCGACTGGTAACTTCCAGGTGACGGCCTATTACGCAATTTCTCTATGTGGTATAACTGGAAGAAGAGAACTTGCTCAATATTGAACGAAGATTATGAAAAACTGAAATCGATACAGGGTGTGCGGTTCTACGTTAACATGGGTGTTCTTCTGGTGCATACGATACTCAGTTATTCATTTGGATTCATCGAAAACACAGCCCAAATAGAGCAAGTAAGAACAAACTTTCCTGTTGTTGAATGTATGTAACGATGTATGTATATAAAAATGTACTGAATTCAATTCATCGCCAGTAATGCATACCCATAGATATATAATAAAATAGGCAAAAAACAAATGGGGGGATTTCAGCAATAGAATATCACTGAACAATAGTTACGGATAGAATTTCAGTGAAAACATTCACAACAATTTGACTTCCATACTACCATTTTTTTTTATTCCGGTTTGAACCAGAAATAGTAAATTGAAGATAATTCACAAAACGCAGACACCTCCCAACCATAATCCCAAGTAATGACAAAATTTTTTCAGCCCTTTTACGAAAAGTGCAAAGTGTTCAAGTTTTATTAGTTCACCCCAAACATGATTTCACCCCAAACATGAAGTGAGTGATTGACAATTGTAATATTTCACACATATTCTGTCGTTTTTCTATATGAAAGTTTAAAACAAAAAAGTTCCCTACAGGATGTTTAGTATCCGATATTTTACAGGACGATTCCTCAAGTTATTTTTGATATACAAGGTGTTAAAAATTTATTTTTATTTTGTTTTTTCGTGTATAATTTTTAAAATAATGACGATATTTGGACGAAAATTGGTAGTTGGGAATTGTTCTACATGAGATATTCAAATTTGATCTTAGTTTGGCCCTCAATTGTAAGGGGCGCCGCCTACAGGTCTTTGTCTCTTTTGGGGAGTCACAACTTTGTCGTGCATGTATGTATCACATTTTCTAGACAAAAAATCGATTCCTCATTATTTTGACGTGAAAAAGGTATGCTTTCAAAAGTCTGTACAAGCAGCCGTTTTCGAGATATTCGGATTTGAATTATTCGATGCATGTGTTTGTCAAAAAATTAAACAATTTTGAAAACTTTTTTTTTATTCAACATAGAAACATTTCAAACGCTAATTTTTCAACAACAATGAACAACGGAACACTAGATATGAATATAAATCAAAATCATAATTAATATTCGAAATTCCTGCCTGTATGCACGCATCCAATCTTCTTCTCATTGATTCGCGCACTCTTTGGAAAATTCCTGTAGTATTTTGAATCGTTCTACAAGAAATTATTCGATTACCTAATTCTTCTTCATTTTGGATAGGTGTCCGATAAATCGAGGATTTTAGATATCCCCACAGGAAAAAATCCAAACTGTTAAGATCTGGTGACCTAAAAAACCATGGTTGAGGCCCTCTCCGACCTATCCAACGGTTGCCGAAAGTTTGATCCGAAAATTCTTGCGCTTGGATGCTAAAATGTGCCAGGGCACCGTCATGCATAAACCACATTTCATTTCGTAGTCTAAGCGTAGTCTTCCAGTAAAATAACCAAATCTTCTTCAAGAAAATGACGATATCTCTCTCCGTTTAATCTTTCCTGAATGAAGAGAAGACCTATGAAATAATCTCCAAGGATTCCTGCCCACACGTTAAGAGAGAACTGTTCTTGAAAATGTGATTCCTGTATCGCATGAGGGTTTTCCTCTGTCCACAAATGATTATTGTGAAAATTGCGTATAGCGTTGCGTGAGAAATTGCTCCGTCGGTAAACAGGATTTAATTTTCAAATAAAGTATTTTGAATAAGGCATTGTAGAAACCAACGACAGAAGTTGATACGTAACGGAAAGTCACGAGGGAGTAGTGACTAAACTCTTTGAATATGGTAGGATATAACAAATTATCAATAAAAAATTTCCATACCAGAACATGAGAAATGTTTAAGGTCAGCACTTTTTTCTGGAGCTTGTTTCTGGGTGTTCTCCTACCAGATTAATAACTGCTCCCTTGGTTTCTGGGGTTCTTATCGTCCGATGTGCACCCGACAGATGTCTAGCTTTCTCAAAACTTCCTGTTGTCCTTAACCGAGCGTGAATTCTTGAAAACATTTTTGAGGTAGGGGTTGTGCGGCTCGGATAACGCTACTGATACAAACGTCTAACCTCATATGCATTTCTGTTAGCCAGTCCGTATGTGCAATGTATGTCAGCATACTCTGCATTGGTGAGGTTTACAATTTTTTTACACAAATAATCACAATAATAATAAATACAACTATTTAACTACGCGTCAATATATTATTCTTGACATGACAGCACAAAAAAATATTGGATAAACTACTAGCCTACTTGATACTTTATTCTCAAAGAGTTCGCGAATCAATGAGAAAAAAATTGGATGCATCGATTCATTCAAATCAAAATATCTCGAAAACGGCTGCTTGTAGCGACTTTCGAAAAGCATATGTTTTTACGTAAAAATGATAGAGGAATCGATTTTTTTTCTAGAACGACAAAGTTGTGACTCCCCAAAAGAGACAAAGACCTGTAAGTGGCTTCCCCTTCAATTAAGGGCGAAACTAAAATCAAATTTGGATTTGTCATATAAAAAAATCCCCAAATACCAATTTTCGTCCAAATATCGACATTATTTTAAACATTATTTACGAAAAATCAGAATAAAAATGAATTTAAACACCCTGTAAATAAAAAATGAAGGTCTTGCGGACTTGCGGAATCATCCTGTAAATATCGGACACTTATTATATAACACCCTGTATACCCTGAAATGAAACACCATATTTTGGTACATGGAATGGTCTAAGATCCCCGAACTGAGTGGAGCAGGCTTTTTCTGGCCTAACATCGAATACTACAAATTCATGAGAAATCATAAGCATTTACCTTCACAGAAACAACCACATGTGAGTATACAACCAAGTAACCATGCAAGCGATAAGCTGCCCCAATATCAACTGCAAAATCCAAATTTCTCAGGGGTTTGGAGCTTCACCGACCGCTATAGTAATAAGAGGGGAGGAAGAAAGAAGATCGAGCGAAGTGCATCTGTCCTCACCTATGTTCACCATTAAAAAAAAGGAGTTTTAACCGTCATCTTAGTTGGTGCCCGTCTTCTCCAACTCCCACTCAAATCGAGTCTGCAGTTGGAGCTTCCCACCGTTTCCCAGTCTGGCATAACAAATGTTTAATTTTTCCCTCGAGATGGCCGCTCACCCAGCCTTTGAGTAGGTCGACCCGCTTTTGGTGCAGGACCGCTCAATTGATTGAAGTCATATATCTCCGTTGGTCAATTTGCCGGTAAACTGACTGATGAATTGACCGATCATATTGACTATAGAGTATAGTCCTGAGAATATCTTATTCCAAAATGACCCCATTCTCACGAAGCCCGTGCAGGTCAAGTTCTAAGGTGTCACACAGGTGACTTTTCAATTATTTTTCTAGATATTTTCGATTGATAAAGGGGTGGGATATCATATAAGATTCAGTTTGTTACCTCATTCCCAGAAATGTCAGCTGGTCTGGACTTGGCAACCAAGTGGCGTTATTTTCATCTATACAGTGCTTTTCTTGAATGCCCCCCCCCCTCTTATTTTCGACCGGGTCAACTAAAAAAATTGGAATTTGAGATAATGAAATTGATGCATTAATACTATATTTTGGAGTAAAATTGACAGATGAAACTTTCAAGATGGCGAATGGGCGCCATCTGGGAAAACAAAATTGAATTGATAGGGAGGTCTTGTGACACATCCTTTTGAAGCTCCCGACAAATATTTCACAACCCTAGAATATAAAGTCAATTTCTTCACCTACTACAAAATGGCGGAATATTCAATAATTACCTGCATACAAACACATTAATATCTATACATCTAGAAATATTTGTTTTTCTCTGCCATATGGCTATCCCAACAACCCGATAAGGTTTGATAGGCTATTTTTTGTTAAAACAAAAAATGACAAGAAATGTCAGTACGACAACGAACATCATTGTTCAGTTGAAATATTCTCATTCAGTTTTCGGTTTTACTAGTGAATAGGTACCACGTGAACTATCTCTAAAATGGTCAATTCTCGTCCATTGGAAGAAAAAATCGAAGCGATTTGTATCCACGCTGCGACGCGTAACTTTCACGAAACCGAAAATGTTCTAATGATTGTTTCCCGAATCGTCCTATCTGTAGAAAATATTCAAAAGAACTTGTCACCAAAGTCACAACTACCGGTAGTGTAAAGAACAAAAAGCTTCCAGGTCATACGTCCATTCCGGAAGAACAGCAAGTCCAAATAATTGGTGAGATGATAGTGAATCCTTAACAGTCTACTTCCTTCGTCGCGAATGTTCGTGAGGTGGGTCCTTCCACTGTGTGTAGACTTTTGGAGAGGAATAAGTATCATCCATACAGAATCAAAATGGTACACCAGTTAATTGAAGATGACCCTGATCGAAGAACAGAATTCTGCGAAATTATGACGGCAACCATTGCAAGGCATCCTACCTATCTCCACAATATTTGTTTCAGTGACGAACCTACATTTTATCTCAACGGCAAAGTTCACAGACAAAATTGCCGTTATTGGAGTGACACCAACCCTCACATTTTCCAGGAAACTCATACTCAATATCCAGAAAAAATTCACGTCTGGGTAGGAATATTGGGAAACCATATTGTAGGACCTCTAGTCATTGAACCAAATTCAACAGGGGAACTGTATTTGAATATGCTGAAAAATACTGTTGACCCACTATTCACCGAAATCGTCGAAGCGAATCCTAATGAATTCGATATGGATATTGTATTCCAACAAGATGGAGCACCACCACATTACTACGGACAAGTAAGAAACTATTTGGATAATACTTTCCCCGGTCGTTGGATTGGCCGTCGAGGTCATACGGAATGGCCAGCCCGCTCGTCAGATTTGACAGTTTTTTTTCATGGGGCTATTTGGAGCAAAAGGTGTACGAAACTGAACCTGCTTCAATATTGGCGTGAAATATCGGATAGGCTGTTCTTATGTCAAGCAGTTCATATATTCAGGCAATTATTTGATGTTCTGCCATTTTGTAGTAGGTGAAGATATTGACTTCATATTCTAGGGTTGTGGAGTATTCGTCAGGAGCTTCAAAAGGATGTGTCACAAGACCCCCCTTTCAATTAATTTTTTTTTCCCAGTTGGCGCCCAGTCGCCATCTTGAAAGTTTCATCTGTCAATTTTACTCCAAAATATAGTATTCATGCATCAATTTAATTATCCCAAGTTTCAATTTTTTTAGTTGATCCGTTCAAAAAATTAAAGAGGGGGGGGGACATTGAAGAAAAGCATTGTATACATGATAACTAACTCCCTGAATAAAAGAAATTGGAGTACCCGATGATGATGGATATCCTGCGGTCGCCGCTAACCTCACTTATAAGTGTATGGTGTGTTGGATATCAAACAAAAATCAACTACTGATACCATTGTATGATGTTATTGTCTGATGGTTATAGTAGTTTGGTCCTCAAGAGAAAATCATGCCTCTGATGGATATGGATCGTTTTTTTTTACAGTATTTGGGTGCAAATCGAATTATACAATGTTACTTAGTTTACCTTCACATGTTTTGGCCTTCTTAACTCAAATAAAAGGCCATTGTGTTATGGGCAAATCGTTTTGCGCGTATTTTGCTGATTCGTGGATAGGCCACGTGAACTAGGCTGAATCTGCAACATTTAATAATTTCAATTAAGTCCGACGGAAAAAAAAATCGAAATAATGGCCCGGTGCAAGAAACTTTAGAATCATCGGAAATAACGATGTCGATATTTTGTCTTGAGTGAAGTTTTTGGGAGTCATGTTGGAATTGAATTGGAATACGGATATTGCGCGGTATCGTTAGGGCTGATATATAGAGTAACAAAACAATACCTTTGAAATTACCGAGGACGGGAAAATGTTGCACTCTTGGTGAGTTGCGATGTTTTAAGTAACTATGAAATAACCTAGTGCAAAGCTTACATTGGATTTTGAGAGGTGAGCATTTGTGTATTTGAACATGGAAACAGTTGAGAAGACAGGGACCTTAGCTTTTCAAGTGTTATCCGAAGCACCAATACCAATCATCAACCAATACCAATCAATAACTTTCAGTTTCATTATTCATTATAGAAAAATCGTATTACAACCTACAAGAATATTCAAGTGACCCTCTAAATGTATAAATAGAGTAACCCTGAACTATTGTACAATTCCTGAGACAATTCAATACTATATACTATATATATATATATATATATATATATATATATATATATATATATATATATATATATATATATATATATATATGTTTATCTATTTTATGCCATAACTATATGTCAGTTTTTTATAACTATAATTCAACTGTATGTCTATTGCATGTCTACACGTCATTATTAATAATTATTTTAACGAACTAAGCTTTGTCAACAAGATGGTCATCTTTAGGCAATAAAGCATATACTCACAAACAAACAAACCAATCATAAACTAATATTCAGAGACCTAAATTGCATGTATTATCTTACGAAAAGCACATTAGTAGTCTTTGCCTTGTAAGTTTTGGATATCTATTAAAAAATCTAAATTTTTTCCTGAAAGATATTTATCTCAAGAAACGTTTTTTTGTAATTATCGGCTATCATATGTTTATATTCTTGCAAACTCACTTGATAAAAATATTCCGTTCACCTGATTATGCAAATAGCCAATATTTTCCCAAATATCAATTTTAATTATAAAAATTTAATTGATATTGTGATTTTTAGGTGGTAACCAATCCGTTTTCCGTTGCACTACAAATTATTGGTGTATTTTTGGTACAAATATTTTTTCTCATATCCTCTTGGCTGTTGACCCTTCAGATATGTCTCATATTTCAGAGACATGGCAAATTCTCTCTCAAACACGCTAGTTTGCTGATATTAATAGATATTTCAGGTGAGTTCTTTAGTTTTCGAATCAACATTCATTTCACTTGAAAAATGCTACACATGTTATTGGAAATACACATTTCTGAATTGCTTATTGAGTATAAATATTTTCCATACAGGAAAAGGAATAAATTCGCCCCGATACGAGCGTGTACACTTTTTTCAAGTGGAAAAAATTATAATTCTGCCAGTAATTCATCGTATTCCGACACTTCTAACACCTTCGACATTTCGGATATCTTTGACTGTGCCGGTTTTCGAAATTAGCGCTTTTTCAGATGTTTGACGGTATTTTTTTAACATCGCCCTTTCTCAATAGGAATTTTCTCAAAAACAATTGAGGTAGTACCGCCACGAGACAGTTGAATTAGGAAATTATTTAAATTTGGCTAAAGTATTGTTTAAGATGTGAACAACACCTCTCGGAAATTTTAACAAGTTTCACCATCTCGAACCCCCCGAGATATATATATAATTGAAAGATGACTCAATTAACACGTAACATATGGACCATGCATAGGCAAACATTCATTATTAATTCTACCGTTAGTCCTGAAATCAAGAAGTTTATGAAAAACCTGGAGGAGCTAGAGCATGATATCACAGTTATTCTGAAAAAAAAATCAAAGTGATTGACCATCTTGTTTGACAGATTTAATCAAAATTACTCTCGTTGTTTAAAATAGTCAACGGGGAAGCGCACATTATTAATTCTACCGTTAGTACTGAAATTAAGAAGTTTAGGAAAAACGAGGAGGAGCTAGAGCAGCATATCACAGATATTGTGAAAAAAATCAAAGTGATTGACCATCTAGTTTGACAGATATAGTCAAAACTACTTTCGTTAT
The DNA here is from genome assembly GCA_018342105.1 of Gonioctena quinquepunctata. Classification (NCBI taxonomy): domain Eukaryota; kingdom Metazoa; phylum Arthropoda; class Insecta; order Coleoptera; family Chrysomelidae; genus Gonioctena; species Gonioctena quinquepunctata. The sequence goes on along the minus strand of JAFIRS010002057.1, from coordinate 51,824 downwards.
TCAAAATGGACCACGGGGAAGCGCACAGCCTAAAGGGGAAGGGGGGAGGTTCGCAGAGTAATGCGGATTGTGCCAGGGGACTTTTCAAAGAAGGTCGGGGGACCATTTGAGGGTCTGAACGCAAAAAAAACTCCTTCTCCTAGTTGACGCCATCGATTTTAACGATACCCCCCCTTCTTCCCCCCCCCAAAAAAAGTTCAAAAACATTACTACAAAAAAGTCCATTGAAGTTTTATCGAAAAACGAGGATTTTTTCCCATGGCGTATGATTTCTAGTGAGGGGGGGTCCCGGGTCTGAAAATATTGTTTTTGCTGCGCTTTTCGGGAAAATCAATTTTTTGAGTCTCCGATTCTCTATAACGAGTCGATTGGGGGGGCAAGTGCCCCCCTTCATAAAAATATTTTTTTCGCGTTGCAAATCGAAAAGTCCCTTGAAATTTTTCGATTCCGTCGAAAATAATTTACTAATTCGTCTCGTGTTTCATAATTGAATTCTGATCCTAAAAGGCGATAATTCTCGGATGATTATAAGAAAAATTCTTCATATGAACATAGGTCCGCACCCGCTTCATTTCTGAGATACAGGATGTTGAAATTTAACAAAAAACTCAGTTCTGCCCCAATATCTCCGAAACCGCTTTGGATTTTTTTTCAATTTTGGTACATGCAAAGTACGCATAAAAATAAATTTTTTCCATGATAACAGATTTCTCAATTTTCGTCGGTGGGGTCCCTGTAAACATGCCCTGCTATATTTTTTCCAAATAAATATTATTTTTGTAAGTGTCCTCTATCTTCCCATAAAAATGGTATCCCGTCTTTTTTCGTCCAGCGGACGGTTTCCGATTTATAAAATAAAATACATTAATTTGCTTGTCCCTATTCTATTTTTTTTAGTCTTAATTTCACAATTGTGGTAACCAAAGGATCTATGCAAGATTTTTATTATTTTATGTTAACTATTATTGAGTTTTTGTATTGAGTACGCATTAAAATTAATTTTTTATTTTTAAAAACATAATATGAAGAATAATACCAAAATCAAATAACCTGTTCAAAATGTCCACCTCCTGCAAGTATGCACGCTTCATCCCTTCTTGTCATTGACTCGTGTACTCTTTGGAAAATTCCTGGAGTATTCCTTATGGCTTCACAGGAAACTATTACGCGGTTTTGCAATTCTTCCTCAGTTAGAATTGGTTGACTGTACACTGAAGTCTTAAGATGTCCCCAAAGAAAATAATCAAGACTGTTTAAGTCTGGGGATCTAGCTGGCCTTGACTCTGTTTCCCCATGACCTATCCAGCAATTATGAAAGTTTTGGATTAAATATTTGCGTGCCGGAGCACTAAAATGAGCAGGTGCACCATTGTGCATAAACCACATGCGATTTCGCATTAAAATAGGAACATCTTCCAACAGAATTGGCAAATTATCTTCAAGAAATCGGCGATAATTATGTCCATTTAATCTGCTTGGTAAAAAAAGTCACATTAGGTAATCTACAATAATTCCTGCCCAGACATTTAATGAGAACTGCTCCTGTTGATGAGATTCCACGATTTCATGCGGATTTTCCTCGGCCCAAAAATGATTATCATGAAAATTTCTGATCCTGTCAAATAAAGGATTCTCGGTAACTTTTTGGAAAACCATTGGCAGAAATTCACTCATAATGGAAAGTCTCGAGGAAGTACAGCCTGAACCCGTTGAATGTGATAGGGATATGATGAATAACCATGAAGAATCCTCCATACTAGAATATGGGCGATATTCAAATTATTGGCAACTGGCCTCGTACTTATTTCAGGATTTTCGTCAACTGAATTTAAAACAGCTACCTCAATTGCTGGAGTTCTTGCAGTCTGATGTTCTCCTTTCAAGTGATGATTTGGTTCAAAACTTCCTGTTTCACATAACCTTCTGTGGGTGCTTCAAATCGTTTCAGCATCAGGAAACATTTTATTTGGGAATCGCTCTTGATACAGTGGCCTGGCTGCATATGCGTTTCCGTCAGCAAGCCCATACAAGTAATGCTCGTCTGCTAATTCGGTATATGTAAAATTTACCATGCTTTTTTTTTAATAAACAAGTTTTTATAACGTTAATAATATCTCGTATCTAGCTAAAGAAGTGTCAAAATTGTTAATGTTGAAAACAACGAAATGTGTTCTTAGCATACTAGATGTTTCTAGCCCACAAGATAATCCTACTACTCCTCAACGGCTGATTTCGCATAGGGACAAGCAAATGAATGCATTTTATTTTCTAACTCAAAAACCGTACGCCGGACGAAAAAACGGCAAGAGACCATTTTTATGAGAAGATAGAGGACAATCACGAAAATGATATTTATTTGGAAAAAAACAGTGGCGAATCATTATTTTGATAAAAAATATGGCCATTGATGAAAATTAAGAAATTCTTTATCATGGAAAAAAATTTTTTCATGCGTAGGTACTATGCATTTATCAAAATTAAAAATAAAAAGCCAAAGCGGTTTAGAGATATTGGGAAAGAACTGATTTTTTTGTTGACTTTCAACATCCTGTATCTCAGAAATAAAGCGGTTGCGGACCTATGTTCATAAGAAAAATTTTTCTCAAAATCGCCAAGGATTATTTCCCTTTAGGATCAGCATTCAATTATGAAACACCCTGTATAGTATGTTTTGAGGATTATTGATTCAATACATCCATCCAAAATTTCAGAGGAAAGAGGCATGAACCCAACCCTGATAAGGTAGATTATACGATATACTTCACAGCTAGAGCAACGCTCTGAAGCAGTTGAAGCGAGGCTACACAGGCTGAGGGTTGTTTGCAGGGTGAAGCTATTTCTCCTATACTGTTGTGCGTGGTGGTGAATGGCCTACTGGCAATAATTAACAACACGTGCCATCACATCCAGGCTCACACGATTGACATTGCAATCTTTATTGACAGCCAGAGAAATAGCCTTGATGGGGTGGCTTGGTGTCGCTCCGTAGAACTGAATGACAACCAAGACAAAACGAAACTAATAGTAATATAATTTTTTCTTCAATAGAGTTTAAATAACATAGATACCAGCAGTATCTATACTAGTAATAATTTCATTCAAAATTCTTAGAACATCACTTTATTGGAAAATATACAAAAGTGATGAACCCATGGAAGAAACCTTCTGCAAAGAAAACAGTGTGTCATCTAATCATACAACGAATTCATATATTGTGGTGGCTATTACCGCTGATAATCCGGTAATCTCAACCAGGAAACTCAGTCTCACGGACCTTCCTCCAGTTCGACTTCCAGGAAAATCCCTCCGACATAGGAACTCGACCAGATTCCAAGCTGAACTGAACGAGTACAACGTAAATAAAGTTCTGAAAGCCACAGCGGCTGTCTGAGCACGCATAACGATGTTTGGGAACACGTTGTACAAGTTGTTGTTATTGTGTTTAGACCATACTCTTTGTTTTCATAAAAATTATCGGAAAATATATATAATTAAATTCTTATAGTACTCAGAAAAATGTATACTCTACTTTTCCAATCCCGCCGATATCACCAGTGTAAAACAGCAAGAAATAGTCTTCGGAACCATTTCTTTGTTTTATATAGAAAAAAATTATAATACCTTCAACTTTACATGACAAGGAGAAATTTATCTTTTAATAACCTTCTTGACGCTGTCACCATTATAATGCGGGTAGCAATTTAGCGTACTTTAGAAAAAAAGGAAATAAAATATTCATACTTACTAACACTATCTTTCTCTGATGTCCAATATAGTCACACTATCTGGTTTTATAATTCTAATAATAATAAAATAATACATATATTATTTTTCATATACAGGCAGCTGTCACCAGCGGAATGGCCAAACATAGATTTTTCGACACCTTCCACAAATTTTGAAAATAATTGAATTTACTTTACCAGATTTTGATAATTATTGTGAGGCACTGATTAATTTTAGTCATCTGTCGTTCAGGACAAAAATTCGGCCTCGGCTTAACTTGCAAGGTCTTTTTTGAATTACTTTTTTTTTCAATGAATGAAATAATAGTTTCCCTTCAAGTAAAATTGTAATTGTAAATGTATTGAAAAAACTAAAAAAACTTTCTTTCCCAATTAAGATGACTTTTATATTGAATTCAATCTATCGTCTTCCTTACTTCAGTTTCAAATGAAACACAGAATAATTTGAATACTTATATTGGATAGAAAACACATATACATTTTTTTAACACCGTTAAAAATTCATCGAAAAAATAATATCAATAAAAATAGAATGGGAATATATAATCATGTTCAACTTCAGAGAAAGATTAAAACATGAATTTCAAACCATCAATCAGCATCAAATTTATTTCAATAAAGGGGCTCATACTTTAATTTTCATATTTAACTTTTTCATTATTAAAACAAATAAAATTCGTATTTTATGTTTACCGATAATTCCCCAATTCAATGAAACTTTTTATGCATTGGCATCAATACGAACAATTTCTGTACAAGTGGTTCACCTGTAACTAACGATTTCTGTACATGTGGTTCACCCCAATAATAAAATTGAAGCAAGCGTTAAACTACCTTTTTCCTAAAAACTTTGCACTTACTCTGTAGAACAATTGTTGGCTCCAATAACCAATTTTTCCAAATAGTTGTCCCAGTTTTCTGTCCCATGTTTCATAGACACTCGTTCATATTCCCTTTCGATCTATCCATACAATAAAACTCCCATACTTCAACACCACCCATTTTGACTCAAGAAAAACTTACTTTATCCCGAAATTTCATATAAATATCCGTCGACGCTTCAAAATTTCAATCAATCGGAATATTATTCCCCACTGTCGTATAAAAAAACCTGAATCTGTTATCAAACATTTTCCACCGAACCACTGCGCCCGTGCCTAGCACGCATGTTCGAGTGAAGCATAAATTAATTACCTTCTTTTTTTTTCCACTTCAAGTTAGCGTCAAGGCGTAGTCCCATTTCAATATCCCTGTTTGGTCTTTCAGTCAAGTGTTACTTCGGCCTATTCAAATCTTATTGGCTACAAATTATGGTGTGATTTTTCCATCTGCCTTTCCACGAATAATTCTTGCTATTTCGGCACATCAACAATTCTACCATAACACTTAACAGTGTAAGGGAATCTAAACAAAGCGTCCGACCTCAAATAAACATTGAACTCTACACCGATAATAGATTTGTCAGGCAGTGAGAAATATTTTTCAAACTCCAATCGAAGATTAATGGTTGACTTCCATATAGAGGAATATTCTACTTACAGTTTTCAATAGGACAGTCGAAATTTTCTGAATAACTTAGATATGAGCTCCTTCATTATTTCTTATATAATAAAATTTAAATCTCAGAATTTACCACCATATATACTTCTACTAAGGCCAAAAAATAAAAACAATAATAACACAACACCTTAAAGCGTGTTCCAACGTGAACATTTCCCAAAACCTTTCGCTTGACCTATACATTTCTCATATGTCCAAAGATCACCTACAGAGCCATTGTTTGGTGACAAATCAAAACCCTCTCTAGATGGGATACAAAGATTCGCCTGCTCAGCGATAACGAATGCCATGAAAACGTTCCCAACAAAGTCACTGAAGGCACTCAAGAACCTGCAACAGCAGAGAAGCGAGGGGTCACATGGTCCCTCCCGACTATACAGGGTGTCTCATAATTGAATGCTGATCCTGAAGGGGAATAATCCTTGGACGATTTTAAGAAAAATTCTTCATATGAACATAGGTCCGCTACCGCTTTATTTCTGAGATACAGGATGTTGAAATTTAACAAAGAAATCAGTTCTTCTTCAATATCTCTGAAATCGCTTTATTTTTTTTTTCAATTTTGGTACATGTAAAGTACGCATAAAAAAAATCTTTTTTTTTTTCATTATAAAGGATTTCTTAATTTTCGACAGTGGCGACCCTGTTAACATGTACTGTCATATTTTTTATCAAAATAATGATACGCCACTGTCTTTTTTCCAAATAAATATTATTTTTGTAATTGTCCTCTATCTTCTCATAAACATGATTTGCTTGCCTTTTTTTCGTCCGGCGAACGGTTTTTGAGTAAGAAAATAAAATGCATTCATTTGCTTGTCGCTATGCGAAATCAGCCGTTGAAGAGTAGCAGGATTATATTGTGGGCTAGAATCATCTAGTATGCTATAAACACATTTCGTTGTTTTCAACATAAACAATTTTAACACTTCTTCAGCTGGATACGTGTTATTATTTACGTTATAATAACTTGTTTAAAAAAAACATAGTGAATTTTACAAATACCAAATTAGCAGACATGCATTACTTGTATGAGCTTGCTGACGGGAACGCATATGGAGCCAGGTGACTGTATCAAGAGCGCTTCTCAAATAGAATGGTTATTGATGCTCGAACGATTTCAAGCACCCACAGAAGGTTATGTGAAACAGGAAGTTTCGTGCCAAATCATCACTTGAAAGGAGCACATCGAACTGCAAGAACTCCAGCTACTGAGGTAGCTTTTTCATATTCAGTTGAAGAAAATCATGAAATGAGCACGAGGCAAGTCGCCAATAATTCGAATATCGCCCATATTCTAGTATGGAGGATTCTTCATGATTATTATATCCCTATCACATTCAACGGATTCAGGCTCTACTTCTTCGAGACTTTCCATTACGAGTAAATTTCTACCAATGGTTTCTCCAGAAAGTTACCAAAAATCCTTTATTTGACAGGGAAATTCTATTCACGGACGAAGCTAGTTTTATTAAAAACAGGATCAGAAATTTTCATAATAATCATTTTTGGGCCGAGGAAAATCCGTATGCAATCGTGGAATATTTTCACCAGGAGCAGTTCTCATTAAATGTCTGAGCTGGAATTATTGGAGATTACCTAATTAGACCTTTTTTTACCACGAGATTGAATGGATATAATTATCGCCGATTTCTTGCTATGAAAAGGCGAGAAGTGGGGTAAGATGGCAAAATATCAAAAAAAGTTATTTAAAAAAGTTACTTAGAATTCAATTTTATGCGATTTTAACGGAGTTTCAAGAGATAATTCGAAAAAATTGGAAATAGCTATTTTTTTCGAATATTTTCCCATCTATTTAAAGATATCAATTTTTTTTCTTTGAATAGCTTGACTATACTGAAACATTTGCATTTCAATGATAATGACAGAACTTTCTCATTTTCTCCTCACCAGGGGACTATATTTAAAAAATAGGATTTTGTCAGAACCCTCGCTGTCACATCGGTTCGTATCTAACAGTTATATCAGAATTTCACGACCATTGTGATGACATGACATTTCAGAAACATCGTGTGAAAATATTCAGAATGAAATAGTGAGTCAACTGTTAGATACGAACCGATGTAACACCAAGGGTTCTGACAAAATCCTATTTTTTAAATATAGTGCCCTCTGGTGAGGACAAAATGAGGAAGTTCTGTTATTATCATTGAAATGCATATGTTTCACTATAGTCAAGCTATTCATAAGAAAAAAATTAGATATTTTTAAATAGATGGGAAAATATGCAAAATAGCTATTTCTAATTTTTCCGAATTATCTCTTAGTAACTTTTTCGAATAACCCGACTTACTCCACTTTTCGCCATTTCATAGCAGTTTTTTTCAATTTGCGGCCATACTAGCGATCACGTGACATGTGTCGAAATCGATTTTTAGGTAATTGGACAAGAACAAACTTTGTATATATATAAATATATATAAATATATATATATATATATATATATATATATATATATATATATATATATATATGTATGATGTTCACATTATCAATTAATGATATAGAAGTTGTTTTCTGAAATATTATATTTCGTTTTTCTTTCAAATGAGACTTCGTGCTGGATTTTTGTATAGATACAAGTTTAGCGTAATGATACAAATTTGAACTGAATATTCATCAAATCTGACCGGTTACCAATTTCCATGAAAAAAGTGACATGTCCATATGACATTTCTATAATACAAGGGTGTGCAGTATAAAAAAACATCCTGTTGATCGATTTTGTGCATACATAATATCGTTTTGTTACAAATTCAAGCCGATACTGCCATATATTTGCACAAATATTCGGATAAATAATTTTGTCCCCTCAGATTGACTATCGGAACCATTGTGCGCCGGTGAGCACACTCCCCCCAACCGGAAATTTTGTCGAATCCTCTGTTGTTTCAGAGGTAGGGTTCTTTGACGAGCTCAACATCTATGAACTCGAGACCGCCATCTTAACGTCCCCTCCGAAGGACGGCATACCTATCGTCTTATCTCGTGCTAATTGATAAGACGCCTGCAGCTGCGAATATACTACTACGTTATACTCGTTAGGGCATTTTACGCGCACCTTCCTTGTCAGGTGGTCATCCATTCAAGGCCTAAACGCGCCCAACGTTGCTTGGCTCAGATATCGATAAGACTGTCGTCAACCTGACCAGTTTTATGAGAAAAAACATAATTCAAATCATAAATGTTGGTGAATGCATATTTTTAACCGACGAAACCAAAAAGGAGGAGATTCTCTAGTCGACGCGTATATATATTTTTTTTAATGTATGATCACGCATAACTTTTTACTGAGACGTCCGATTCCGATAATTCTTTTTTCAGTGGGTAGGGTGTTCTTCGAAGTTGATCCCATTTGAATTCGAAAGATGAAATCCCAAGGGTAGCAGAATGAAGGATATTTTTTATCAGCTATAACTTTGTACTGGGATCTTTGATTTGGATGATTCTTCTTTCATCAGATAGAATGTACCTCATAGTTGATCATAAATTCGAATGAAATTATCCACCCTCACGGGTAGAAAAATAGGGGATAATTGATTTTTCACTTGTGAACATTGGCACTTATATGTAGTTGACAATGACAGATCGCAAGTGTCCTTATCACAATAAATATATTCTATGAGAGGATAGAATGATATACAAAGTAATGAAATGAACTAACCAGAACAACAAAAATAATTTATATTACAACAAATAGTAAAAATAGATAATCATATTATTTAACTGGTAATAGTTGAAGTAAGGTGGGTGAGTAAGTATTTTGGAAGTTATCAAAAAACAAGCAGTTAGTAATTAGTAGATTCCAGCCACAAAAAAATAAAAAATGAAAACTTTTAACAAAAAATTAAACCGACGAAAGACGGAACTGAAGAGTAAAAAATAAAATAAACCTTAGTCTCCATAACTAAGCTCCTAAACTAATGTAAGTAACTGATTTTGAGTCGGCGTCAAACAAACAATCAACGAAAAACTTCAAAAAAATTATCAGAATGTCACCGCCCAACTCGATGCCATCCATCATTTTACGCCTTACCTAATTCATTTGCTTGTTTGTTTGGCGCCGACTCAAAATTAGTTACTTACATTAGTTTAGGAGCTTAGTTATTGAGACTAAGGAAGGTTTATTTTATTTTTTACTTCTCAGTTCCGTATTTCGTCGGTTGAATTTTTTGTTAAAAAGTTTTTTTCAGCATAATATAAGGAACCGAAGTTAATGGATGTGAGCACGAAGCCTGCGAGCCATTGAATCATTCAAATGTTTTTTTCAGATTAGCTGTGATATTGTCTGTATTGGTAGCCCTCTATAACACAACCTGGATCAACTTTTATCAAGGACCAGGAAATTTCGATTTAGTGTCAAGTTACCATGAAGCCTGTCAAAAAAATTGGCATGCAACCTTGTTTTTCTTCAATAATTTCTATTTCTTGGAAGATATGGTGAGTGAAATACATTGTTAAGTGAAGAAATATTCAAGGGAAAAAACGATTGTTGTTATATATCTTTTTAAATCATTTTAGTTGATATTGAACATATCTACAGAAATGTTATCTGCATGTTTATTTACTGTTGCGCACATATTATCAATCATATTTGGAGACCACGTTCAGAGATAATTTATTTTCAATAGTCCAGTTAAAAAGTACCTCAAGATCAATTTGCAGCTGACTATCTTCGTGTATGTTAATAGTCTTGTTGAAAATTTTGCGATCATCGGCATACATAAGACACTTTGAGGATAGTGAATCTGTATGGTCATTACTGAAAATGCAAAGGACCAATATTTTATTCTTGTGGGACGACTGAGCTCGCCGTTAACTAGTCAGACTCTCCGCCACGATATTTCTGATTTCTATCCTTGAGGTAGGAAATCATCAAGTCAAGGAGAGGTATTATTCTTTTATACGATGAGGTCGTTGTTGAATTTATCTAATGCCTCCTCGAAGTCTAAATATAAGCAGTCTACCTGACCCCTTTTTTTTTATCTGAATACTCCCCAATTAGTAAGACTATCTCATGAAAGTCTGATCAAGAGAATTCATGAGATTATAGAAATGGCGCAATTCAACTCGATCATTTTATTGGAATTGTCGAGTCAGCGAAGGTTTTTATTTCTAAAGCCTCCAAAACTGCTCCAATTTGGATGTTTCTTCTGCAGGATTGTTATATTCAATTATTCGAAATAAAAAATGAATCCCACAGTATTTTCGTATTGATTCTGTTTTTGGAAATATTTTTGTATTTTCCTTTTAAAAACGCGTTAAAGCGCATCGAAAGGTCCAAAAGGAGCGATTTTAAAACTGCATTTTCAACCACTGAAAAAACGATAAAATGCCCTCTCCTTCCATTGAGCACAATCTGCAGACATGTAGTGCCCACCCTTTTGTTCTTACCAAGTAGTATCAGTAAGTTATAGAGTGAACTACACACAGGATTATATTTCCCTTGAGAAATATAACTTGAAACCTAATTTGAGCTGCTAACTTAGCCCTGTTTTCTGGGAGCTGAGTTCTTGATGCCTTAGGACATTAGTGAAACCCCTTCGAATAACTTGAGCATTCTGAAAAACGGAATTGGCAGTCGCAAAGAAGGTGTTCTGCAGTTTCAGCGAAGTACTCGCAGTAACGGCACAGTTGAAACAATATCCGGTGAGCAGTCCCGTTATCAGTTTCAAATCTTTCTTGTGCACCTCGAGAAGCTATTCAGCTTCATTTGTCTTTGCCCTGGAACCTTAGTCCAGTAGATAATGAAGTGGATAGCGTCTGTAATTAAATATCGATGGAAATAGTTTGTGGCATTCAGACGGGAAAATGTAAACTAGAACTGAAAAATGAAAATGTGGATCGGCCAGGATTCGAACCTGGGACCTTTCGATTTCTAGTCGAACGCTCTGCCAACTGAGCCACCAGTCCTTGTTCGAAACCGGCGATTCACACTTTTACATTCAGTTCTGTGTTAGTAACGAAGATGATGAGGGTTAATGTGATGCATGAAAACATCCACGCATGCACACCTAATGAAGTTATCTTGGTCTATCCGCTGGTATCAATCATATATAGGATTATCGACCACCTCCAAACCCAAAATTTTCAAGTGTGCATGACTCAAGCCAAGTAAATATAAATAATGAAGTGGATAGCGTCTGTAATTAAATATCAATGAAAATATTTTGTGGCATTCAGACGAGAAAATGAAAACTGTAACTGAAAAATAAAAATGTGGATCGGCCAGGATTCGAACCTGGGGCTTTTCGATTTCTAGTCGAACGCTCTGCCAACTGAGCCAGCAGTAGGTTTTAACTTGCTCAGCTTCCCATCGCCGAAACTCTTCGTTGATGTGTGCTTTGTAAAGACCTCAGAAGGGTTCTGGGCCAGAAAATTGAGTGTTTGCCCCTTCTTTGGCAAGGCTTTCCGCTTCTTCACTGCCTTCGATTCTCTTGTGACCTAGCACCCACATCAGAGTAACCTGATTATTCGTAGCCAGTTGTCTCAGTGAGATTTTATAGTCCCAAGTCAATCTGGAACCACGAGTGTGACTTTGGAGCTTCTGGTGCTGCTTGGATGTTTGATGGGATATAGAACTTCGCCCCTCTGAAGCCTCTTGCAGGCTATTCTTGGGCGCAAATTTCTATAGCATGTGTTTTTGTTTGAAAAATTTTTGGAGCTTTGCATAGGGATTTTGAGAGCCTAAAATTTGGATCCGTTACTCCCACTCCAGCCCATTCGTTTATTTCCACAGTATTGGCATAATATCTGATGGCTTGTAACTGGATTTTAGGGGACCATTTTCCAGAATCTTCAGATGTACAATTATATTTCCAGCCTTCGAGTTTGATGCCTAGTGCAAACTGAGAGCACTTTTAACCGCTTCTTTCATCACACACAAGTGCAGTGGCGGAAGATTCAGCATTACCTTTAATGCTGCAGTGGATAACGTGATTCCCAGACAGGCTAACCGCTGCACTTTCTGAAACATGATGTGTGCCGAGTGCAGCTGGGTTTGTGGCCACCAAACTAATGAGGCATAGGTGACCATGGGTTTGATAATCATTCGATATAGCCAGTATGTCGTTTCCGGCTTAAAACCCCATGTTTTGCCAAAAACTCTGCGGTGCGTCCAGGTTGCCGCTGTAGCCTTGGGAAGGATGTTTTTATTGGTCCACTCAACATACACTCATTGAATAGGTAGTATCAGACGGCAGTCTTGAGGAATAAGACATATCTCAAGGTCTAGGAATTCGTAGGATTCATTCATGTGATGAACAATTGATAGAGTTTGAATGAAAAGAAAGTAAGTTTACTGATTTCAAATCAGAAAGTTGGCAAATCAATTTATATCCTACCGCTATGACAAAAAGAAAATATTGAATTTTATCTGAGAAATGTTTTGTGGTAGGTTAGCTAAAATGGATTATATTGATGATGCATATTGGATGAAACAGTAGAACGAGTGTAGATTTTGCTCAAAAAAATATGGGTTTCTTGTTGGTTTCTAGTGATTGAAAATACATTTTGAAAATAGAGAAAATTCGTACTCCAAAAATTATTCAAATCAGGAGTTCAACACAGAAACAGTAAATTTTTTCACCATCCATATAAAATGAAAAAGTAAAATGTTTCAAACTAATTTGTTTGGTATATATTATTTGGAATCATGTCCACTAATAAATCACATCCAGAATTCGGGAAGACGGTTAATTATAAGACTATGACAATCCATGAATTTTGGGTACGTCATTCCATTCGTTGAATATACAGGGTGTTAGTGAATAAGTACGACAAACTCCAGCGGGTGATTTTGCATGGATAAATAATGACAGTTTGCTATATAACTTTTGTCCGCAAATGCTTCGTTTTCCGAGATACGGGGTGTTGAAGATTTTCTTAAAAACTGACTATTTATTTATTGCTCTGAATCCGGTCGAAATATGCAAATGAAATTTAATGAGTTTCATTTTTTTTTAATGGTACGCCACTGAGATATTCCAAATTGAAAATCATTTTTGAATTCCTCGTTCAATTTGTGATAAAAAATAGCCCTTTTGGCTTTATTTTTCATATGAGGCGCCGTTATTATGCAAAAAAATAAAAGAAATAAACGCGTATTTTTCATTTCCTCAAAACAATATCAAGAACTATCTAATACAATAACGTCAAACCAGAACAATAACAGAAAATAACACCAATGAATAAATAGGACGCAAAGCTACAACAAATGTTCAGAATGAGCTTCCTCAGACGTGATATAAGATTCAATTCTTCGCCTCATTGATTGTCATATTCGCGCCAATATTCCTGGTGTATTTCTTATTGTCTTCACAGTCGGCTATAATTCGATTCCTCAGATCTTCAACATTTTCGACGAAGTGGAATAAACTAATGATTTGAGAAAACCCCAAATGCAAAGATCTAGAGGATTCAAATCCAGAGATCGAGCAGGCCAATGTTCCGTACCTCCATTACCTATCCAACGATTTGGATATACTGTATTTAAGTGATTACGTACAATAATGCTTAAATGGAATGGTGCACCATTATGCATGAACCAGAAGTGTTGTCTCAGCTGTAGAGGAATTTCTTCAAGAAGAACAGGCAACTCTTCCTGTAGGAAATTGAGGAAAGAGTCGCCTGTTAGTCGTTGTGATAGGAAATATGGACCGATTAAATGATCATCAAGTACCCCAAGCCATACATTTACTGGAAACTGATGCTGAAAATGAGCTTCAAAGATTCCATGTGGATTTTCCTTAGCCCAGAGGTGATTGTTGTGGAAATTTCGTATACACTGTCGTCCAAAATTAGCCTCGTTAGTAACCAAAACGCTATTCAACAAATTAGGAATCTGAGCGATTTGATGAAGAATCCAATGGCAAAAAACTAGGCGCGGAAAAAAGTCTCTGGGTAGTAGAGCATGCACACGTTGAATATGAAACGGATACAATTGCTGTTCTTTAGGAATTTTAAATACAGTGAAGTTGCTTACATTCAGTATGTTGGCAACTTTTCGAGTACTTGTTTCAGGTGACTCCGCACTTAACTCGAGAACTGCTTCTTCTAGTTGCACAGTTCGTACTTCACGAGGGCGCCCGCAGTCAGCCGTTTGATTCTTAAATGTACCATTTGCGCGCAAACGTTGCTGAAGATGAGCAAATATTGTGTGATGGGGTACCCCACGTCCTGGATGCAACTCAGCATACAATCGTCGAGCTTGCCGACCATTTACATTACTTCGACCATAGACAAATGCATGTCTGACATTTCCGCATTTGAAAAATTAATTACTTATTATCATTAATGTTATACCAACTAAAATTTCATTTGCATATCTCGACCGGTTTCAGAGCAATCAATAAATAGTCAGTTTTTAAGAAAAACTTCAACACCCCGTATCTCGGAAAACGAAGCATTTGCGGACGAAAGTTATATAACAAACTGTCATTATTTCTACATGCAGAATCACCCCCTGGAGTTTGTCGTACTTATTCACTAACATTCTGTATAAGACAATGTTTTTGCTTCCTATTTTTGACATCCTCTTTCTCTATGAGTGTAAATCACATCGTGTTTTTCAGTATCACTTATATTGGGAAATGTAACTAATTCTATGCAAGGTATCTGATATCTTAGTATAATCCAGTTTAGCCTCTTCTAAAGAATAATTCTGGCCGCGCCACTGCTAACTACTAAACGTTTTTTTTTTCAGTGTAACCTCATTTCATGGTACTTATCGGCAGATTTCCAAATGTATGTGGCTACCACGTTGATACTGTATGTTATATACAAACTTGACTTGAAGATGACTATAGTAATTCCAGTACTATTTCTGATATCTTGTACAGTATATGGGGTGATGATACACATTCACGACATGGACATAATATTCCGTCCAAACATCAGGTTATTATCCGAAGAAATCCAAAAAAAAACATCTAATCATTGTTTTTTCAACCGTAGGAACTTGGAACATGGGCAGATTATGCATTCTTTGAGATTCTTTGTTAATTACTTATCGACATATTCAATCAGCTCATGCAGTTTTATAGGCATTATTTTAGGAATCATATATTTCAGAATCAGGAATGCGACAATTCCGAGAAACATAGTGAGTATATCTATATAGTGCGGCTTTTTATAGTCCGCTCCCCCCCCCTGTTTACTTTTGAACGGTTCAACATAGATCAATGGGACAAAAACCGTTTTGAATGATATCTTCGATAGTACTTTTTGAAGTTCAGGACATTGTGGCGCGGGGGATCACATGGTGGTCAAGTGGCACATCGTTGAACTGATAATTCTTTCCAAGCATCCTATGTTTTTCGAATTTCGTTTAAACGTTTTTTCATAATATGCATTCGAACTGTCAAGTATAAGTGCAGATCTGAATGGTACCCTTACCTCGATAACTCTTGAACGATTTGATGTAAAAAGATATATTTAATGGTATTATTCATTTATTTATTTATTTATTTAATTTATTGTGTAATCCACAGAATTATAATTCCAATGATCGATTACAAACATTTATGATTCCCTTATATTGTAGACATCACCCTCATAATTCATAACTTATAACTATTCTAACAAATAATAATTATAATAACGACCACAACAGTAATACTAGCAACAAATTGATGAATGAATTTCATTACTTAGCATTATTTATACAACCTATGGTAGTGCGAAAATAGTAGTGTTTTGTACCTACCGTGTGTAACCTCGAATATATCATATTCCAGTTTATTTATTATCTGGCATATTCTATATACTGGTACATTCATACCCAGATTGGTCTTCGGTCTTGGTATCGTGCGGAGTGGAATATTTCTATTGTTATATTGTGGGGTTGGTTTATATATTTTATTCAATATTAAGGGACATATTGCTGTTCCATGTATGAGTTTATGGATGAAAATGGCCGATGATATTTCTCTTCTCTCTTTCAACTTTATGGATTGAAATTCCGTTAATAATTTTATGTAAGGAATGTTAAAAATGTATTCTCCGTGTTTTTTGTAATACAAATATCTTAAAAAATGTTTTTGCACTTTCTCGACCTCTTCCTTATAACAGCTATAAAAAGGAGACCATATTATTTGCGCAATATTCCAAGATGCTCCTTACGAATGAATTATAGATAATTTGCAATGTTTCATGATTGTTGAATTGGCAGGAATTCCTTATAACAAATCCTAACATTTTATATGCTTTTGTCACCACGCTATTAATATGAAGATCAAATTTGAACTCTTTATCAAAAATTATTCCTAAATCCTTCACATTTTCTTCAACAGGTAATGGAGTTCTGCCCAATTCATAGGTGTGATTTGTAATAATTTTTTTCCTAGAGAATGTTACTGTAAAACATTTACCAGTATTGAAAGGAAGTTGGTTTTCTTCTGACCAACGTCATATATTATCAAGATCTTTCTGCAAACTTTTACAATCAGAAACATTTTGAATTCTCTTCAATATTTTCAAATCATCAGCAAACAAATAGCACTCTGAGAACTGAATGGCATCTGGCAATGAATGTATCAAACATAGGAAAAGAAGTGGTCCCAAATAGGATCTTGTGTTAATATTTCCCGATGTGCATCCCCTAAATACAACGAACTGTTGTCTCCTCTTCAGATATGACACAAACAGATTGATTAATTCTTTTGAAAACCCAAAGCTAAACTTTTTTTTCATCAACACATCATGATCTACTATGTGAAAAGCTTTACGAAAATCGTTGAACACCACGTCAACTTGACGTCGGCTGTCAACAATTTCTTCCACTGTTTGTGTAAAACTTATTAAACTTGTAACGGTAGATTTTTTCGTCATGAAACCATGTTGTTCTGGCGATATTGAAGGACTAACGAAGTGATATATTTTTTTGTATAATGCACCTTCAAATATTTTGCTTGGAACGCAAATCAAAGCCACAGCTCTATAATTGACAATTTCATTTTTTTTCCAGATTTAAAAATTGGGCATATATTAGTTGTCTTCCAAAGAGAAGAATATTAATTTGTTGCTTAGATGAGATTGAAAATTATTCTCAGTGGGGCCAGTAGAAAATCCGCACATCGCTTGATAATATAAGCGGGTATTTTATCAGGGCCCAAAGATTTTTTTGGTTTCAGAGATCTAATTGCCGATTTTATTTCTTCATCTGTGAGAGTTCTGATGCAAAGGCGGTTCATGGCACCATCTTCATTGAAATTAAATTCATCTATATTATAATTCGCCTCTGCATCAGCATAGACAGATTCACAGTACTCAGCGAACGCAAAACTAATTTCCCTATTATTTTCAATTTTCCTTCTTTCATAAATCATTGGCCCTGTGTCAGAAGTACACTGGTTTTTTCTAACAGAATGAACATGGTTCCAAAAATTACTAGAGTTTCCTGTAATAATTTATTCAATTTCATTAATATACTGCCTATGGGCATTCTTTATATCCCTTTTTATTTTTGACCTCAGGTACCTGAATTGTTGTTCATCCAATTCCCTGCCATATTTCCTGAACAAATATTTTTTTCTGATGTCTGAAATAATTCTCCGACTAAACCAAGGTGGGTATGAACGTTTTTTGAATACAGCCATTGGTATACATTGATCGAAAATCTCATATATTTTTTTATAAAATATCTCTAGTACCGCATCCACGTTGCTAGAATTAGTAAACTCGTCCCAATTCATGTCTCTGAAACTCGAATATATTTGAGAGAAGATACATTACAATCACTCGACAGAGGGCGCTAGGGGGCACATTAACTTGAAAATTTCGAAAGGCATAGAGGTCGAGTTGCACATCGTTGAAATGGTAATCAAATATTTCTCTCAACTATGATGTTCAACGGAATCACAATTGCGAGTGCGGCTTCTCATAGTCCCCCCTTCCTATTCATTTTTGAACGCTTCGACACAGAACAACGGGGCCAAAACTATTCTGAATATCACCGATAGAAGACTTGAAAATTTCAAATAGCATAGGGGGGGTCAAGTGGCACATCGTTGTGAAAGATAATACAATTCTCTTTTCAACTATCTGATGTTCTTTGAATTTTGTTTATTCTTTTTACAATATGCCCTTTCAATTTTGTTATACTTGACATTTCAAGTGCATATTGTGAAAAACGTATTGACGAAATAGAAAAAAAAACTAGATGGTTGAATATAAAATGGAGTTATCTTTTCAACGTTGTGCCACTTGATCCCCTATGCTAGTTGAAATTTTCAAGTTGATGTGCTCCCCCGCGCCATCTATCGAGCAATCACAATGACTTTCATTTCGAAAAGTAGCATAAGCGATATCGTATAGAATGGTTTTCATCCTATTGTTCTAAATCGAACGGCTATAAAAAGCCCATATATATGCCTGATGATATTATCCACACTCTCGATCACATTTCAATTTCATTTGCATTTTTAACCACTTTCATACTGACTTCTCCACGAGTATTGCAGAACTAGCAACACTCGCGTCGTTTTCTCAGAATATATCAAATAAAATAAATCATAGTTTGAAAACTAAAGGAACACCCTTCTATAGAAAACTGAACTGAAAAGTAGAAAATAATTTCAAATGAGTTTGAAATAAGAATACAGTTATGAACAACAATTTTATTTCATCGTAAAAAAGCGTGGGGTTAGTCTAATCGACAAGTTGAAAATGGTCTAAAATAGAGATACTGCTCTTAAAATTATGTGTGATAGCACATTGGATCTGGAATAACGTCTAGAAAAATGTGCCAAAAGCGTGTATTAGCACATAGAAAATTGCAAAATTTATAAACAATTAAAGATGAAAAAAAAAATGGCATTTCGTTTTTTGCAAATATTTCATAAAATATTGATATTTAAGAAATTTCAAAGAAAGATTCTGAAAGAGGAGGAAATTTGGACTCTCGGAACTCTATCTCCATTATTTATAATTTTAATTTAACGCTGAAAAGGGGTCTCTACGCGACATTTTTAGGTTGCGCGCGCGGCGTCAAAAGCGAGTACGACACATTAATTGATTTATTTAAGGTATACAATTTTTTTTTTCAATTTGAAAAAATTTTGGTGTATTTTGAACACTATGAATAATTCATTCCCGTTGGAAATTTTACTTGAAGTCGATTTTTCAACAAGTTAAACGATTGTTAACTAACAACATTTTCTCGAACTTCTGTCTCAATTCTAAATGAAAAAAAATGTTTAAATAATTGTCGTAAAATTTTTTTGCTCAGTAGAGCCTTTCTTATATACATACTTAACAAGATCACGCCATAAAAGTTGGAAAAATATCCATACTTTGTTTATAATAATTTTTGTACTTGAACAAAAACTATAAAATCATAATATTTGTAATATAATGAAGTTGTGAACAAAAAAATTCAAAAATATTGAAATAATCAATTTGTTTATAAAAAATTTATCAAAAAATGGCGGGAAATTTTTTTTTGCAAATCAATTTATATCTTGTATCAATAAAAAAACGATAAAATGATGATTAAGAAAAAAAATGTTTTTTTAACTACATTACTTGGATTTTTTTGTTTTTGTTCAAGTATAAAAATTATTATAAACAAAGTATGAATATTTTTTTCAACTTTTATGGCGTGATCTTGTTGAGTATGTATATAAGAAAAGCTCTACGGAGCGAAAAAATTTTGCGACAATTATTTAAACATTTTTTTTCATTTACAATTAAGACAGAAGTTCGAGAAAATTTTGTTAGTTAACAATCGTTTAACTTGTTGAAAAATTATCTTTGAGTAAAATTTCCAACAGTAATAAATTATTTATAGTGTTCAAAATACACCATAATTTTTTCAAATTGAAAAAAAATATTTAATACCTTAAATAAATTAATTAATGTGTCGTACTCGCTTTTGACGCCACGCGCAACCTAAAAATGTCGCGCGGAGACCCATTTTCAGCGGTAAATTAAAATTATAAATGAAGGAGATAGAGTTCCGGGAGTCCGGAGTTTTTCATTGAAAATTTCCTCTTCTTTCAGAATATTTTTTTGAAGTTTCTTAAATATGAATAGTTTATGAAATATTGGCAAAAAACCAAATGCCATTTTTTTTTATCTTCAATTGTTTATAACTTTCGCAATTTTTTATGTGCTAATACACGCTTCTGGCACATTTTTTTAGGCGTTATTCCGGATCCAATGAGCTATCACACATAATTTTAAGAGCAGTATCTCTATTTTAGACCATTTTCAACTTGTTGATTAGACTACGTGCTTGATGTCAATTGTTGTTGATATTTCATGGACAGATATTGGTAAAAGTAGAATCATTATGGAAATATCTTAAGAAGCATCCACGCTTTTTTACGATGAAATGAATTCGTTGTTAATCACTGTATTCTTATTTCAAACTCATTTAAAATTATTTTCTACTTCCTAGTTCAGTTTTCTATTGAAGCGTGTTCCTTAGTTTTTGAACTATTATTTATTTTCAAATTTTCAATTTTGTTCTCTATTAAAGCGTGTTTTTTGATTTTTCAAACAATTATTATTATTATTTAATTTTTTTAACTATTATTCTCCAATTTTGAATAGAATCGGACCATAATCACAAAACTCGTCTGCCATTTTGAAGCCGCCATCTTGAATCCTTCGAATTTGACGAAATAATCATAATCTCCGACCTCAAAAACCCCCACATACCAATTTTGAATAGAATTGGACCATAATCACAAAACTCGTCCGCCATTTTGGAGCCGCCATCTATAATTTTTCAATTTTTACAAAAGAATCATTATCTCCGACCCCAAAAACCCCCACATACCAATTTTGAATAGAATCGGACCATAATCACAAAACTCGTCGACCGTTTTGTAGCCACCATCTTGATTTCTTGAGTTTTGACAGAAGAATCATAATTTCTGACCACGAAAACCCTCAGATACCAATTTTGAAGCAAATCGGACCATAATCACAAAACTCGTCCGCCATATTGAATTAATGCATTATCACCGGAATTATGTACACCTGCCAAATTTCAAATCATTCGTACGTCTGGAACTGGGTCAGAATCGCGCCCAAAGGAGTCGGTTACAAACAAACAAACATACAAGTGAAGCTAATATAAAGCGTTTAAAAAGGTTCCTGAACAAAAAATTTACTGTCGATGATTGATATCCTACGACGCCGCTCAATCTGTCCTGACTGAAAAATTCGAAATTGAAATTACTTCCACTGCTCTCATTTTTACACGCAAAACTGAAAAATCAAGATGGCGGCTCCAAAATGGTGGACGAGTTTTGTGATTAGATCCGATTCTATTCAAAATTGGTATGTGGGGGTTTTTGGGGTCCAATATTATGATTCTATTGTAAAAATTGAAAAACTCTAAATGGCGGCTCCAAAATGGCGGACGAGTTTTGTGATTGTGGTCCAATTCTATTCAAAATTGGTATGTGGGGGTTTTTGGAGTCGAAGATTATGATTATTTTGTCAAAATTCAAGTATTCCGAAATGGCGGACGACTTTTGTGATTATGGTCCGATTCTATTGTAAATTGGAGAATAATAGTTAAAAAAATTAATTAATTATAATAATTGTTTGAAAAACTAAAAAAAACGCTTTAATAGAAAACGAAACTGAAATGTTGAGAATAAATGATAGTTTGAAAACTAAAGAACACGCTTTAATAGAAAACTAAATTGAAAAAGTAGAAAATAATGTTAAATGAGTTTGAAATATGGATACAGTGACTAACAACAAATTTATTTCGTCGTAAAAAAGCGTGGGGTGCTTTTTTAAGATATTTTCATAATGATTCTACTTCTACCAATATCTGTCCATGAAATATTAACAATAATTAACATCAAGCACCCCACGTTTTTTCACGATGAAATAAATTTGTAGTTAATACTGTATTCTTATTTCAAACTCATTTAAAATTATTTTCTACTTTTTAGTTTAGTTTTCTATTAAAGCGTGTTCTTTAGTTTTTAAACTATTATTTATTTATATATTAACTTTATAAAAAATAGGAAGAAAATAAGCAGCAATACCGAAAGTGATTATTTTTATATGAAACAGACTTGACGAAGGGATTTTTCTTCCCTTCCCACAATAGAAAATTTCGTCGAATGCTCTTATATGCCGCCATTTCAACATATCATGCTCTTGGATATAGTGCTTGCGAACTGTGATTGACGTTGTTCAAATCTAGATAACGATAGACCGTCGTTAATCTGACAGTCGAGCATGTTTTTATGAACCTCCAGGATGCTTTCTATACAGTTGAATCTATGATTATTTCGCATAATCCCAATTGAACGGGATTTAGAATTATTGCAACAATCTCCTAGAATCTTGCCTTGAAAATAAAACTATCAATACTAAAATAAACCACACTGATAGTGATTCCAAAGAACATCTTGATATCACAAATAATGGTAGATCCATAGATAAATTTATTAACAGATAGCTTGTCAAGTTGGTATACGTCAACATATTTCAGAATAACAAACGTCCAAATATGTAACATATTTTGCTTGATTGCAGGTAGAATATTTCAGGAGATAACATCCAACGAATTCTTCACTGACTTAATTGGGCTTGAAAGTTTTCAATAGTTTCATAATTTCATCTTGAGGTTCATTTATAAATACAGCATGGTTATGGTTGTTCACTCGCTATGAACTTGGGTATTACTTTATTTTCCAAAATTATTCGCAGCAAGGGATATATTTATATACTGGAATCTGTTTTCGAGGTAAATCTATAGAAACAGCTCTCAACAAAGTCATATCTCATTCCATTTCTTTCTTCCAAAACCCAATTGGGAATCATTGAAGGAATCATCCTCGAAATACTTGGAACAGATTTAGTTTTCGGGAATTATTTCAAAATTCGTAGAATACTGTCTAATCAAATATATGAGACGCTAGAAGACAATAATATAAATTAAATAAAAAATCAGTTTCAAAAACTATTCAAGAAGTTATTTTTTATGGGGAGAAC
Organism: Gonioctena quinquepunctata; assembly: GCA_018342105.1. NCBI lineage: Eukaryota > Metazoa > Arthropoda > Insecta > Coleoptera > Chrysomelidae > Gonioctena > Gonioctena quinquepunctata. The sequence continues at coordinate 28,526 of JAFIRS010002057.1, read as the reverse complement.
ATGGATTTGAGGACAAATTGACCTTTTACCCCTCACCACTTCATATAAGAAATTTAACATAAAAAATTTACTTAAAGAAATATTCCACAACCTATAATGAAAATAACGTGAACAATCCTTTGAAATTAAAGGAGGATTGGATTTTATGGATGGATCATTACAACTACAAGTCACGAAATGGTTTTGATAAATGAGAATTTCACCATGTATTTCAAGAAAATTTTAAATTAGTAACACTTACAATCGAAAAATGATGCAGAAGATTACTAGATCCATTTACCACTGGATTCCAAAATGAACTGATGACGTAACAACTTTATAAACCCGCGAGAATACTATTGGCATTAGAAGCTCTTATATTCGTGATATTTATCAAAGTATTTGCAAGAATAAATATATAATATCTCTTCTTTTTCTCAGATTCGGGAATTTTTGTGGATCTGTTCATTCATTGGGTTACCTTCGTTAGCTGTGTTCATTGCGGGATATGAATTCGAAGGAATAGAAGCTGCTATCTTAGGACCCCTAATGAAGCCACTTTTTGTGTTGGGATTTGGAGTTGGGATTTTGGGAATGTCCCAAAACTTTGGAGGTATGTATCTAATCACTTCGGATTTCCAGCTCATCAACACTCTGTCCTAAAAATGTGCCTTCAGCAAAACAACACTTGAATAGAAAAGTACCTCCATGGAACGAGAAGAGTCCCTAAGTTGAAATTTTATGGATCTCTTTCTCGTGGAAATCTTTTTGAAGTAGGGACGAAATAATTTCTTGTGTTTATTGGGTTCTGTGGAATATTCTGGAAAAGATATAGTTCTACTCAATTGGTACATACTTTGGCAGTATAATAAATGCATTCAATATTCCAAAATATGTTCCAACTAGTTATTGAAAAACAATATCACCCACATTATACATTAATAATAATAAAATATCCTAATGACATAACGCACCTCTCAGAATATGTAAAAAAAGAAATAAAGCATGAAGAATTCTCGAGCCAGGGACGAAACGTTGCAATTAATGAACAAAACCATAAGATATATTCAATCCAGAACCCAATATCCTCATAAAGCTCCTCCAAATATATACAGGGTGTAATCTTATCTCTTGCACACCCGTGGATGACAATGGTATAAAGCCATTCTATAACAAATTACAGTGATTAAAAATTCGAAAAATATTAAAAAAATGTTTCGCTTTTTGTCGAATTCGACGAAATTGTGGGAAGCGACGCCCGTCCAATTTCAGCGGACCTGCTCAATGCAGTGAGAAAACACTGTCAATTGCTGGATGCAATAAACATTTAAATAATTTAGAATGTTGAATTGATCGTGTGGTAAGTGTAAAAAAAAATCTAAACATTCATTGCAGGCCACCTGCGAGAGATATTTGTATTAAAAATAATATCGACAACCATTTTGACCTAATGATACAGATTGACTGGTAAACAGTGTTGCTAGCTAGATTCCCAAGATTCTCGCACGCCCCTGTTGTTGTGAATAACAAAACTCTCCACAAACGAACGTTTGTCAGATTCGACTACTGTTTTCTAATTGGCTGGTTGATATATAGATAGATAGATAGATCTTTATTTAATTAGGAATCCTAATATACACTATATTTAAAAAGAACATTTTGAAGAAGAGAAAGTCAGCATTAACTTAATATAATTGATATATGAAATTATAAAAATACAAAATTAAAATGAAAAAAAATTGTTGCATCAAATTTGTTCACCTAAAACTAGATATCTTTACAAACATAACTAAGAAAGAACAATTGGCCAATTAACGATATAGCAAAAAAATCACTGTTCAATAATGAAGCTTTTGAGATTTGTTTTGAAACTATGAAGGAAAGAACTGTTTTACAATGCAGCAGGCAACTGGTTAAATTCATGGAATCCTTTGAATAACAAAGAATTTGTCGTGCTTTTACGATTAGTTCAGGGATATATAAATTATGGTGAAGTAGGTATAGACATCTTTATTGAAAATCAAGTAATTTTGGAAATACATTGGTGCTAGATTATTCAGTGTCTTGTAGACAAAAATAAAAGAGGAATAGTAGATCCTTCGTGAGACTGAAAACCATTTCAACGTATTGAGCATAGCAACAATAGGTGTATGTCTATTTGTTTTAAAAATGATTCTCATCCCACGGTTTTGCAACTTTTGAAGTTGATTAAGTTTGTTAAGCTAAAGAGAAAATAGTAATGATGAGCAGTAGTCGAAGTGAGGCTGAATTATTGTATTATATACAGTTATTTTGGCTTCGGTGGAGAGTGTTTGTGCGATTCTGAAAAAAAAAGAACAACTTCTTTGAAATTTTTTTGTGCACATATTCGACATGGGCTTTAAAAGTTAAGAAATTATTTAACTGAAAACCTAAGTATTTTACTGTTGAAACGGTTTCTATTTTTTCGTTACTCAAATGTGAGTTGATATTATTTATATCGATGGTGTTGTATTTATATTATGTTGTTAAAAGCATTCCTTTAGTTTTGGAAACAATCAATTCGAGTTTATTACTTGGACATCACTCAAAACTGAGTTCATTTTTATGATTGCACAATCCAGACCATCATCGCTAACTGCTAACAGAGTATCATTCGCAAAAAGATTGATGAATTCACAGTAAACGGACAGCTCAATATCATTCAAATACAATATGAAGAGCAACGGGCCAAGGACACTTTCTTGCGGAACTCCCACATCATTCATAACACAATAAATTGCTTTTAGTTTTTTCAAAATGGAGTTTGGGATGTTTTCAGATTGTTTTCGTTGCTACATTGTTTCAAAATAAAAAAAAATATAGGGACGATCTTCCATGAACTGTCAACTCTTATTTTATTTCAGGCGTCGTCAAACGAATTTTCGAATGGGAACCGGTAGTACTCCTAAGTAATTTCACGTACTGTATCTACTTATGTCATCTTCCAATCCTGTTACAAATATGGGGCCAACCTATAAAAATAGGTTTTTCACATTTGGTAAGTGGAACAACCAACATTACATCGAGTCTGTGCTCAAACATTTTAATTTCGAATTTGTGCTCAATTATTTTGATTTGCCAAATATTTTCCTTCAGAATCGAAAGGGATTTATGGTGTTTACAGAAACAGATGCCAGCAGATAGTGTCAGGATGAAAAAAAATTGAAAACTTCCTTTTCCAGTAATTACTCCTGTGAACTCGCTCTTTTTTTGCCATTTTCCAATGGATTCTCTGGATACTTCAAAGCACAGCCTAATGTTCGAGGATTTATTGGTTATATTGTTGGATAAGATATCCGCTATCAGATATTATTCACAACATCTAGAATTTACGAAGAAAATCGACAGAGGAAGAAATAAATATGAAATCATCAACGATTAAAAAACCGATAAAAATCGGTTCACGTAATCTAATCCCAACTAACATTATAGAAAAATTATATCGAGCAGAAAGACACTTTTGAAAAACTTTGAAGTCCCAACAACTCCAAAGTCATCATTGAGGTTATAATAACCATCGGTAAGATCAACGAATCTCATTCAAATTCAATCGACACCAGGGGCAAAATGCATAGTGGAAAGAACTTTCCGATGAACTAGAAACTTGAAACTTCAGATATAGAACTGGATGAGAAAGCAATATCAATTCGCTTTCCTGTCTTTCCGTTTGTTCGTCTCTGATGATAATAATCATAATAGTAGTAAGGAGCAATCGAGTTTAAACTGTAAATAGTAGTAAGGACAATCGAGTTTAAAGTGAAATAAACCTGAAATTGCCACATATCTCTATCATAATCTGTTTAAAATCGATTTACAAAAGTTCACACACACACACACACATGCTAAAAAGCAGTTATTTTCTTCAATATACCACGTTTATAAAATGGACAGAAAAGTATCTATTAGTCCCAAACAGATCCATAGCCCCATATAAAGAGCCCGGTTAAGCTATACACCTTGAACCCCGGACGATTATAAAGTTTTCTAAAAGGGTTCCTCATGAAAACATATCCATGAAACGACAAATGTGCCTAGGTAGATCCTGCCAAGAAGAATTTTTCAATAATTAGTGGCCAGACGCGTTTTTTGACATTTACTTTTTTTCCGTACTCATAAAATCGCTTGGCTATCTGAGTTGAATATTTACCAAACCCAGATAGCCGAGCGCTATGATAGTGGCTTGACGAACATTAATTCCTAGGTTCTAATTCCGATTCAAATAAACCTTTTTTTTTGTTTCTCCCATCTCCAAGAAAAATAACAAAATCGCGTAAAACCCTTAAAATCTATATTTTTTTCTGGAAACACAAAAACTCGACACTAACAATTTTATATGAATCTCAACTATTTCAAATTGGTATTAGCATGCAGTAAGTAATTATATTTTCTGCACATAAAACTCAGTATTTATTCGACCATATACATATAACAAACTCTCCCCCTCCCACACCTAATTGTCGCTAGTTAATACCATATGCACTGATTTAAGATGCATTTGTATACCGACCTCCGTGCTAATGTGTTGCACGATTTGTAGTTGATTTATAATTGTAAGCATTGAGTTCTTGTGTATGTACCGAAAGATTCAAATCGGCTTGAAATAATTGAGTTTGAGTTTACCCTATTTCATACTGCTTCTTGGGGATCAGGTTAGAAGAATGTACAAAAAAATTGATTTGAATCTCGGCTCTGGTGCCAGTGGTACGAGATTTGTAGTTTGATATTCCACTGGTCCACCATGGTTTTGGATGTCCCGACACATGACTATACAAAAATCGGCTTGAAATAATTGAGTTTTTGAGGGTTTTTACCCTATTTTATGACTTTTTTGGGGATGGGAGAAATTACAAAAAAAATTGATTGAATCTCGGGGCTGGTTGCCGAGTGGTACGAGCGTTAGTCTTGTACCCACTGGTTCCACCCCACGCGGATTGGACTCCCAGACTCCATGAAAATTATTCATTGAGTACTAGAAAACTTCGCTTCAAAGCTCTTCTCTTATATGTGGACTGAGGATTCAATATCCTTACTTTAGCTTTGTACTGTGAGCAATAGGTACCCCAGCGTATTCATTTCCGTAATGTAACAGAATGCATTTCAGGCTACGTTCTGAGCTGTCAATGAATAAATGCCTTTCACTTGGTTCATATTATTTCGAACCCATTTTTATCAACAAGTTGTTAATATTTGAACAAAAAGCAATATCTTCGGAAGAATAACTCCGTAATTCTTTTTCTCTCTCTCGATAAAAGTTTTGTCATCAAGCCAACAATTTGAGCTTGTTTAGAAAGATTCAAATCTCTACAAGATCATCTAACTCATTTTGTAGAAAGCTCATTTTATACATCTTCAAAATCAGTATAATTTTCTGATGGGTTTGGTCCTTAATTGTCTTGTACTAAGGGTTCAAATATATTTTCACGCACTGAAGAGTCAGGTGAATGTTGCACTGGCTGCTGAACACAAGTAGTACTTGGATACTGCCATTCAGCTCGATTTTAAGCGTTTATGCCTTTTATGTTGATACTACAAAAAAAACAGTCATCGAGATGATTTTGTAGTTCTCGCCAAATGGTTGGTGTTCCAAATTAAGAAGCAAATTTAAAAGCACATCCATAATCTCAGATATTCAACACACGATTTACAAACACAATGAGGGGCCCGAAACTTGTCATTTCTAGCCAAGAACATCTCAAAATACAGAAAATAGGTATTTTTAACGAACTCTGATATAACTTTTCTACAATCGTTAAACACATATTCTCCACATATGTAGCAGAAATTAATCGGGATGTTTAAACAACGTCTCCTTGAACTACTCATGTCACAAAAACTCCAGATAATAGTCTTCACAGTGAAGTATGCACGTTATCAACGAATAAATACGCATAAATCATGAAAAATTATAAAAAGGACGTTGAGCTGCACGAATTCAGATTTGAAAAAAGCTTCTCATTAGTAGTAAACTGGTGAATCATTTTCCATTCGATCGGAGATGAGGATGTAGCGTATCATGATTCCATATGCTCAGGAAGTGCAAAATTATGTAATTATTTCTTCATCATTCTTCAGCAGTCATATATATATAATTAATTTAAATCATCGCCGCATAACCTCACTTACACTGTAAGTTATAACTGTCTTGTTTTTCTTTATTATATATTCATATGTGTCTTCCTACTTAGTAGCATCTCTGATGATGATAATAAATATTATCGAAAGCTTGGAATCCGTGTAAAAGAGTATTATTGGCCTGCTGCATAACCCAAATACCAATCACTCAATTCGTATCTAGTCAGCAAATTAAACTAAAAATTCCATATATATATATATATAAAATTATAACTTACAGTGTGAGTGAGGTTATGCGGCGATGATGTTAAAATTTATAACAATGTTATATGGACAAAAATGGGTATAAAACTCACAGAAATCAACCACAATCACATTACATACGTAAACAATGTATTATTAAGTTAAGACTTTTGGTTCGTGTTTTTCTTTGAAAGGCTGTCAACTAGACATGTTACTGGATATATTCTCAAATAGACTGTCACAACAGATATAACAGAATGAAGTAGTGTTACCAAGTAAACTTTACAATGGCATGGAATATTTCCATATATAGATTTAAATAAAAGTTAATTGACTATCAAAATTAATTAAGAATTAAGATGTGTGATTATAAGAGTGATGTGGATTGAAAAAACCAAACTATGTTATTTGCATTCATTGGGGTAATCTGCTGATTCTCCCTCACATTAGGATTGTCTACAAAAATTAAATAGGAGTAATTCTCACTCAAATGATTTGAATCTGTTTTTTTATTTGGATGATTTTCTGCCTGTGAAATGTGACCCATCTCTAAAAAGAGTCTCTTGGAAATGTTTCTTTCGTTGGATAATATTTTAACTGAGTTATAATCCATATAATGTCCTTCCTTATAGACATGCTCACTCAGTGCACATCTCTCCAGGTGCAGTCTACTGTCACTTTTGTGTGCGGTGATGCGGTCCTCCAACTGTCTGGACGTTTGTCCTATGTACTGTTTATCACAGTGTTGACACGATATTCAGTAAACTACATATCAACAGCTGGTGCATGGGGTCTTGTTTTTCAATTTTGAAAAAATTCTACTGAGAGTTAAAACATTTGTGTTAGCTATTTTAATGTTTTCTGAAAAAGACTTGAAGGTTCTGGACCGTCTAAATGTGATATCTTTGATAAAAGGTAATGAGGTATAAAAATATGTGAGAGAGGGGTCTGCAATTTGCATATTAACTGGTGGAATTGATGGTGCATTAATGAGATGAGCATTGGTTATGTCTTCTATGGATGAAGTATTACATAAAATATTCTTAGGGAAGAAGCAGGATATGCATTCTGTATGAATAAGTTGTAAATAATGTTGAGATTCCTATTGTGAAATGAACTGTCAGATATCCGGATTACTCATGCTTTCATCTGTTGGATTAGATTGGCTTCATGCTCTGTTTGTGATACGACCACTAATTGATATAACGGCCAGAGCTCATTGGTTTTCTATACCAGTATGGTATTGTCTGGTGATCTGATGAATAATGTATCTAGAAAAGGCACGCTATTATATTCATTCTCTCTTTCTATTGTGAATTGTATGTGTGGGTCGTAGCTATTGAAGGTGAACAATGTTTCATCAACGGAATCTCTAGGTATTGCTATAATAATATCATCAACATATTTTTTGAGGAAGGGTGGTTTGTATGGGAGAACATATGTGACCTTGACTAACGAATCATCCATAACATATGCTGCCAGTATGGGGCTTATTTTTGCACCCATTGGGGTACCAATTATTTGTTTATAATATTTATTATTGAATGTGAAATATGTATTATTGAAAAGGAAGGTAATTAAATTTATAAAAGTGTCTTTCGTCAAATTGCGAAAACCACTAATGATGCTCCACTTATTATCTATTGCTCTTAGGCAAGACTGTAAGTACACATCTAGACTGTCCACACAAAAACACAAATGTTTTACCTCTTAGTAGATTTTTTTCAAAATTGAAAGACAAGACCCCAGCTGTTCGGATGTAGTTTACTGTATAGTGTCAACACTGTGATAAACAGTACATAGGACAAACGTCCAGACAGTTGATGGACCGCATCACCGCACACAAAAGTGACAGTAGACTGCACCCGGAGAGATGTGCACTGCGTGAGCATGTCTATAAGGAAAGACATTATATGGATTATAACTTAGTTAAAATTCTATCCAATGAAAGAAACACTACCAAGAAACTCTTTTTAGAGATTTCATAGGCAGAAAATCCCCCAAATAAAAAAAAAAGATTTAAATAATTTGAGTGAGATTTACTCTTATTTTTATTTAATTTTTGTAGACAATCCTAATGTGAGGGAGAAACAGCAGATTACCCCCATGAATGCAAATAACATAGTTTGATTATTTCAATCCACATCAATCTTATATTTATTAACTTTTTTTTAAATCTATATATGGAAATATTCCATGCCATTGTAAAGTTCACTTGGTAACACTACTTCATTCCCAGTGGTCTATGTTATCTGTTGTGTCAGTCTATTTGAGAATTAATTCAGTCACATGTCTAGTTGACAGCCTTTTCGAAGAAAAACACGATCCAAAAGTATTAACTTAATAATACATTGTTTACGTATGTGATGTGGATTGTGGTTGATTCCTGTGAGTTTTATACCCATGTTTGTCCATATAACATTGTTATTGATTTTAACATCATCACCGCATAACCTCACTCACACTGTAAGTTATAACTGTCTCGTTTTTCTTTATTATATATTCGTATATGTCATCCTACTTTAAGCATCCCTGATGATGATAATAAATATTATCGAAAGCTTGGAATCCGTGTAAAAGAGTACACTTATTGGCCTGCTGCATAACCCAAATACCAATCAGTTAATTAATTTATATATATATATATATATTCATTATATTTCAATATTTTCAGGTGACAGATTGCATAAGTAACGTGGTGTTTTATATATTCATCGGAATCTTATTCACTGTGGCAATTGAAGAGCCTGGAATAACCTTTCAGAAAATGTTGATACCCCAAGTGGAGAAATATGGAGAGAAGAATAGTGAGAAGCAGAAGAAGAATTAACATATCTGGATTGATGGGTGCAAATTAAACCTGGCAAGGTGCTGTTCGTGTATAAATAAATCTAAACTATATTTATTATTATTGGACATGTAATAAAAAATTTATAGATGTAATCCAGTATTGAAATTGCCAATTTCGGAGTATAGGTTTCTCAAGTTGTCATACCTCACCTTAGGTTTTATAAACAAGGTGCAGATGAATATCCTTCAATTGTTTCATTCAGATTTGCGAATTCTGAATAGAAGTTGCAACTTTTCTTAAACTGGAACCTAGTTCCTATAATTTGAAAAACAGTTAGTATTTTGATTGTCGGAGTTAGTATCCAATCAGTCACGAACAAAGAACTTCTTCTCTTTCGGAATCCGGTATTCGGATATCACCTTCAAAAACCATTTTTGATCAATAGCAATACCTAATAAATAAAAGCCGAACGCCAATTTGTACCACATAGTGATAACATATAATCGCCATGAATAGCCTGTATATGGGGCGACACGCTAAAAATTGGAACCGTCGATAATCTTCATATGGAAGCAATTTCCGAATGCCAAAGGTGGCATTCAGCGCATATCAACCACGATACTATTAAAGATAGAGGTTGAGAAATTAATAGACTAAGGACTGGTGGTTGAGTAAGTCGACGAGTGGTTGGCTTGAAATCAGAGCTAATCATGTGACTTGGTTAGTCAAGTTGAACCAGGGTTAAATCTCAACTCTTCAATGATATTTTTCAGCACCGGTCTCATGGGTATATGTCCAAACTTGGCAGCCCCTTTTTCCTTCATTAATCAACAAACTAATTATGGAAATCATGATATAGCTTCCAAATAAACGCCAAAACGTTTCTAGACACAATTTGTCATATGAAAGATCCGTTCATTCAATCGAAATGGAAGGTGGGATCCAGATTGGAAATCACTGTGCAATAAATCGACAGAAATTTAATTTCAACACATTCTTGGAATGTATCCGAAACGTTCCGCTACATGGTGACTTCATCAAGAATGCCGATCAAAATTGGATCTGGAATGGATTTAACAATGGGGATTCATTGGAATCAAATTAACTAGTTAATGAATTGTCTGAATGTATGTGTTACGGATAAAAGGAAATCAATCAGATTCCATAATCATCAGAAAAGCTGTTCCGATGTGATGATATCTACAGAAAGAACCCCGTACAATAGCATAGGAAATTGGTCCACAGAGGGAATTTGTGTGAAATTTACATATTTTATTGGTATTGAGTTTCTGATCAAATGTTCCCATGGGCACAATCCTCTAAGACCAATGATTCAGCTATAAATGATTTAGTATAGGTGCCCAACACACAAAAAACAAAATTACAATCGAATAAAAATAAAAATAACAATGCTATTAAACTTGAATGTACAGTTTGTTGTAATATCTACAAAAAAAACTTTGAAATAGTGGTCAGACAAAAGCATTAAAATATTAACGTTTTGTTCAAAACGGTTCAGTTTGATGTGATTTGAGTATTCAAGTATGAAAGCATTTTTTTTAGAGACTTGCTATTTCTCATGTTTACATGCCATGAAGGCACTAGCAATCTATTCGGGACTAAAGTGTAGCTGGTATTGATTCTAAATACAATAGTATCAAAATAGCTTTGGAAAACAAAAAATTAGCACACACAAAAATTATTATTTGACACATTGACAGATGTTGTTTATGTTATTGAAATGCTTGTACTCATTGAAGTTCTTTGAGTTTGAGTTTGTTATTTAATTCATGTTTTGATTTTTCTGAAATTCTTATATTTAAAAAGTGAGAATGGATCTCATGCAACTATTTCCCTTGTTATGTCTGTATAAATAATAAATAAATAAATTCATTCATCATACAAATTCACAATTATAGGGTATATACATATATAATGATCTAATCGATGAATCAAATTCAAAGAAACCACAGGAGGGCAAGCCCTCGTGCGTGGCATAGAATATAGCATTTTTAAATATGAGTAGCTATAAAAATCTTAAGCATTACTTAACACTTAAATCTAAAATTTACTTCACATTGTTAAGTTTGATTAATGTTTTGATAGCCGTGATAATTTTAAAATATTCACACAATTATCTATATATATAAGTTTAGAATTTCATGCTTAGTTTTCTATTAAACAATGAATAGTTCCTCTCTCTTGCGTTCTAACGAAGTTTTCAGTTTTTCTTTGAATGTGTTCATTGTGGGTTGTTCTTTAATGACGGAAGGTAGGAAGTTGTACATTTTAGGTCCAAGGTACATATAGCTTCTTTGTCCAATCCATTTATTCATTTGTGGTAATAGATATAAGTCTTTTTTCGTGTGGCATAATCGTGTACTTTTGTTTTTGAGTTTGTTCTATTTAAATGCTGATTGGTAGTGGCTTGCGTGAAATATATTTTTCTGGGATCCATTTGTCCACTCTCTGAAAAAAGAAGGTCTGACGGGTACTTACGATCCTTTCCTAGTAAAATTTTCAGGAATCGCTTTTGTGATACTTCTAATTGGTGGTGGAAGGTTTTTGATACTGCCCCCCATCCTATTATACCATAGCTCAGGTGTGATTCTACCAAGCTTTTGTATATAATAATTTTTTGCTTATGTGATAGAAAATTGTTGATGTGCTTGAATTTAAATAGAATACATCTGAGTTTTTTAATTAGGTACTTAATATGTTCATCCCATCCTAATTGACTATCTAATATAATGCCTAAATATTTAATCTTATTCTCAGGACGTATTTTGCAATTTGCTTGTATGTTAATGTCGTAGTTAGGAAGGGATGTTTTGTAGCTACTGAAAGGTATATATACTGTTTTCTTGAAGTTTATTGATAAAAGGCGATAATCAAACCATTTTTTCAAATCCGTTAAGTCTTTTTCAATTTTCCGCTTCAGATCATTCCAGTTTTTGTCTTTATATACTATAACTGTATCATCTGCGAAGCTTGTGATCTTTCCATGCTTCTCTGATAAGAAGAGATTGTTGAGATATATAGTTAATAGCACTGGCCCCAACACCGTACCTTGAGGTATACCACTCGTGATTTCTCTTTCATTACTCACAATGTTTTTTATTTGAACTTTTTGTTTTCGGTTTGTGAGGTAACTTTTGAAAAAGTCGTGGGTCCTACCCCTAAACCCCAGGTCTTCTAGTTTTTCGAGAAGAAGAAGGTGGTCTACGGTGTCGAAGGCCTTTACTAGATCCAAGAAAACCCCAATGGTTGGTAGGCTTTCATCAATGCCATCATAAATGTCGTTCGTTTCTGTACTAATTGCGTCTTGGGTTGACCTTTTTTCACGAAAGCCAAATTGGGAGTTTGATAATAGGTTGTGTTTTGCTAGGAAGTCGTTCATTCTTTTTTTAATTACTTTTTCAAAGATCTTCCCCAGAGGAGTTATTAGTGAGATGGGTCTATAAATTTGTAACTTCACTTTTTTCTCCACTTTTGTAAATAGGTTTACCGATGGATAACTTGAAAGAACTTGGAAAGTGCTTTTTTCTAATGATTTATTAATTATTACTGATAACGGGTTTATGATGTAATCCGCAATAATGTTCAAAGTTTCTGTTGTAATTCCATCATGACCAGGGGCTTTCTTTTTTTTCAATTGTTCAATTATGTTTTTCAGTTCCGTCGGGTTACAACTGGTAACCTTTTTTTCAGTGTAATTTTTTTGTTTCGCGATTTTACTGGCTAATTCTTTCCCTACGTTTGTGAAAAACTCATTGAAAGTCTCTGCTATTTCATCAGGTTTGTTTGTTATTTTTCCATCTTTATTTTTTATTTCATTCAAGATATCAGGGTCTGATTTACTCAGTACTTCGTTAACATTTTCCAAAGTGCTGTTGATGTATTTTTCTCACTTTCTACCCTTTTTTTTATAATAATTGATTTTTCATTTCATCAAGCGATTTTTTGTGATCTAAATATTCTTTCTATAGTGTTTCATTCGTCTCATTTTTTTCCACTTTCGATACAAACTGTGTTTTTTATTTACTGACCTCACTAATGATTTGGTGATCCATTTTTTTTTTTTATTAACTCAATGAATTTGTCTGTGGCAACATCTAAATTTTCCTCGTATAGTACTTCAACCCAGTTTATTTCTCGGGTATTTTCCACAAGCAGTTTTTTATCATTTATAATGAAATGTTTTCTGGAATTTGGTGGACGTTTATTATGTTTTTTATTAAGTATTATTTGAATTAGTGTGGTGTAGTGATCAGTAATAGATGTTGCTATAGTAACTGGCAGGACATTTTCATATATTTTGACTTTGAGTGTATAAATATATGGTCTAGACATGTACTTGAGTTTTTTTTAATCCTAGTTGGTGTATTGATTGCTGATAGAAAACCGTATTCACTAAGGGTGTTTATATACGTAAAGATTCTTCAGTGTCCTTTAACAGGTCTATATTAATATCCCCCACAAATAAATTATAATCATATGGCTCGTTTTGTGTTGCAAGAATATTATCCAATTGTTCTATGAAAGTGTTAACATCACTAGCTGGTGATCTATAAAACGTGTTTTTTATGTATATTTTATTCTCAAATTTTGCTTTTATTCTGAGTAATGAACTGCCATTCAAAGGGAGGATCTTGTGCGATTCATACACCTCGGACCTAACAAATACAACTACCCCGTCATTTTGATTGAAACAACCATTGTTGTATAGAGTTTTATAACCATCAATTTTGTATACAGAGATGGCAGGGATAGTTCTTGTCTCAGTGAGGACTATACAATCAAATGTGGTTTCTAAGCTTTCCATAAATACAATAAATTCATCCAGATTATAGCCTATGCTACATATATTATTGTGAATGATTTTGAAATTCATATTTTCATTATTAATTGCTAATATTGTTTTGGTCTCATCTGGTTGATAGTTGAAAAGTCTTAATCTTCTCAATTTCAAAATCTCTAATGTACGGATTCACGGATTCATCGTGTCTTGTTTTATGCCCTGCTTTGTTTGTAAGAGAAGGAATACAGAAAAAAAGAAAAAAAAAACAGTACAAACGTCAATGAAGAAAGTACCTTGTTGCACTGATATCTTTACGGTAAAATTTAAATAATAGTAAAAGACTAAACTTTGTTCTTAGTTATCTAAGTGTCCTATTTATGATGTTGCTTTACATTAGAATCAATCTTCATTCTTCATTCTGGTACCTAGTGCCTATCTCACAGAACGTGTCTTCGGTTTGTTTATTTCCTTATTTGGCGAGTTTGGTGTTAGTTTCAAGTGTTTATCATTTGTCGCTTTCTTCAAGTTGTTTGAGAGTTTGCCCGTTAATATAGATAGGGGCTGGTCGATTACTTTTGTGTTTGCATTCGAGGTTGGGGTCGCTAGTGCACTACTTTGTTTTTCAAATTTATTGCTTTCTTGAAATTCTTTTTCTGTCAAATCATTCACCTCGTATATTTTGCTGTTTACAAATAATCTATCTCCTTTTATGTAGCAGTTCTCGTATTTTTCCGCCTTTGCCAGGTGTAAATGTTTTCTGAGCGTTCTATAATCGCTTCTCTGCTTATTTGTCAGGTCGTGGGCTATAGAAATGTTTTTCCCTTTCAGTTTGCTACAATTTTTTAGAACATGATTTTTTTTGAGGTTGGGCATCAATTCTATTTTTATGGGACAATTCTTGGATTCTCCCAGAGGATAACAGTCGCTGAAGTCGTCTTCTTTCAGTTCCACATCTAGTAGTTCATTGAGTTCCGTACTCAGGTTTTTTGCTGTAATTTCTTCTCTCGTTTTGTTCAATCCAAATATTATCAGATTTTTTTTGTTTTGGTCTCTTTTTAGGTTTTCAATTTCTTCTTTTAGTTTGGCGTTTTCCTTTTCTAGCTCGGTTACTGTATTCTTTACATCTTCAATTTTTAATAAAATCGAGTCTCGGTTGCTTCATCGTAGTTTGTTTGTTGGTTTTGTCCGTTCTGGCATTTTAGTTAATACCCCAGTGTGTTTTTGAGATGGTATCGGGTCTATTTCAGTTTTTGTTGGTTTTATATAGTTTTTTTTTGCTTAAGTAATTACTGAGTTGTATACATACAGTTTTTTTTCTCCTTCCGATGTGTGGTCGTCGTATAGTAGTGGGCACTCTTTGAAAACATTCACGTATTACAATGAGTTTATTTGTTTTGTTTTGCGACAGGAGCGGTCTAGAAACACGTATGTTCACTTCGACTATACTTCTCAATGACGGTATATGATGTACGGAGAATGGCACGAATCGACCGATAGGGCGACGTTCATAAAAGGGAAGTGGCTTTCACAAGAAGAAATGAAAGAGGCCATATAGAATCAGAGGTAAACCCTGAGAGTTTGGTCCGGTACTAGGTGTTCACTTCACTGATAGGCAAAATACTGACAGCATGATATTGAAAAATGAATACGAATATGACGTTCAGGGTATAAGAAACTGGTTTTTGGACGGTGACATACTCCTCGTCGACAGAAGGTACAGAGATGCAATACCTCTTTTAAATCGAATAGGGATTAATTACAAAATGCCAGCGTTTATACAACCAGGAGAAAAACAACTCTCAACCGAAGCATCAAACGATAGCCGATTGGTTACAGAGTCTCGATGGGCAATAGGAAATTGTAATAGCCATTTTAGGTCAATTTTTGAATCCTTTGACCGAGTGATAAATATGCAACATGTTCAACACTTGATAGACTTTTATCTTATTGCTGGCGCTATTATTAACAGATATTATCCACCAATTATAATGCATATGCTACAGTTGAACTAGCAAGAACTATGTTAGCCAGGTCTAGATCTTGTCTTGTCTTGAACGTTTACTTAATCGACGTGGATTATGGCAGCAACTTAAAAATGAGCATGTACCTAGATTTGCACACCTATCTATGGATTACTTAAGAAACGTAACTTTTGGAACCTATCAAATTAAATTATCAGCGCCCTATGTCCAAATAGAGATGATCATGAGTCTGCGAAATTGATCTCAGAGTGAATGGACCTGGATTTATTAGACTTAGAGTGTATTCTCGATTCAGAAGGAAAGAAAAATATCAAGTATTTATTCAATACACTATGCATGAAAACCAGTAAGTCTGACCCAGTACTTTCATCACTTTCTGTATTACTATCGTTTTTGCCCAAGTTGATAAACATATGTTCCACATATATTGTACTCAAACCGTTCAGCTCGCTCACACCGAAATTTCCATTTGTCGGCTAAACATTTTTTGAAGAAGTTATCACGATATTCAGTGACCTGCTAAAAATTGATATTCACGTTTTTCCTGGCGACGCGACGTATTCTTTCATTTCAGCCCAAACTAACTCATTGGGATTCAGATCTGGATGATATGGAGGCAGCCGCAATACGACATGACCTTTTGTATCAAAAGTTCGTCCATTTCATATCTTTCACGACTTGGTTAATACAATTTTATATAAAGCTATAAAGTTGTGGTTTTGACATTTCATTATCAAAAGGATCACCTCTAACCCGTTACGTTTCTTTTATTTCCGCTTTCATTGACATTGATGTTGGCGATGTTTCTAGTTGTTTGTTATGGTACGGGGTGTTGTCAATTACCACTTCACTTTTGGGCTGTTTATTGGAACTGAGTTTCTCCGGAAGTCATTTTTGGTTGTTCTCGAGATTCATGTCATGATGGTAATCGCCACTTGTGCTGTTCGATTTTCATCTAATATAGGCATTAAGCACAAAACTATTTTCGCCACCTGCGTGCAATATGATAGGACGCGGACCCTTTCCTATTGGTTTTTCTAAGCCTTCTGAAGTTGCATCGCTCCATCTCTGTCCATGACTGTGATGAGTGAATGTACGTCTCGTCCATGTATATTCAAATTCAAAATATACTTTATTGTCATAAGTATAACACTTGTTGAGAATGCTAATCAGACATACAATTTACAGATAACAATAAGTGAAAGAACAATACAAAATATCTCCATATTGGAAAATTGAATAAACATACAAGCTTATATAAAATCGCTTAGATAGTACATATAAAAATAAAACATATAAAATACATTTTACAAATTATGATTTCAGACTGACTTCTGGTGAATATATGTTTATTGTGTATGAGAAAGTTCTTGTTCACAAACATATAGATAACATTTTGTAGGACATACAGCTAATGTAAGTAAATAATAACACAAAATCACAGGATAAAAATATTCACGAACACTAATATAAATGTTAAATACTTAATTGTAGAGTATTAAGAACCCACACACTTATTTTATTTTTTAAATATCAACGAATGTAAACTTGGTTAAGTGAATCATCATAAAATTCTACCAAACTGTAGTGGGCCTTATCACATAGTAGTTTTTTTTAAATGATATCTAATAATTAACTTTGAAATAAAGAAATGTCAAATGTTCTGTTTTTGATGAAAGGAAAACTCAATAGTATCTGATTGACACGAGCGAATGAACTTCAAATAAAAGGAGCATACAAGGTGGACAAAAATCATGGATTCACATGAATAGTAATTTACAGCGATTTTTTATTTTTTATTTTGTGTGTACATCTTAGAGAGAAAATAAGTTGTTGTAGAGCTCATAGAGCTCTATCAAAAGACCTGGAGTTTGCCAATATTGGTATAAAAATGGAAGATTGAGAATTTCATTGAATCTTTCAACAGCCGCCATTCTGAAACTACCGGACCGATTTGGCCTGTTTCCGAATTTATCCGAGGCATTGATAGAAAATATTTTTGTGTCCAATTTCTAGACCAGGGTCGATAATTTTTTAAACAAAAAATAATAATAGTGGGATGAAACCCATTGGAAAAGAAAGAGAATATAACAAAAATGTAAGGAAAAATAATTTACGGGCGATCTGAGATCGGGAAGTGGAAGGCAGTGAGTTTTTAAGGGTAAAAAACGGTTTATTTCGAATTCCGGCAAAACTACAAGTCCTATGGAAAAATGTTGTAGGTAATAAAAAGATCTACAACTTTTGTATTTACACTTTTTTCACATAACCTCAAAATGTATGTAAAAAATTCCAATAACCAAGTATTAGGTTTTTTATTTTTATCTTTTACAAAAAAAAAATGTATCCTCGAAATTCGGTGAAATTTACTTTTTCATGTCCCAAACACACTGTAATTTTTTTGATTTAAAATATCTATTTTTCCACCTTATTTTGACTTAATATCGAAAAAGCACCCTGATTTTCAATCAAAAATTCTCCCGTCAAAATATCAGCTTTTTTAAAAAATTCGGTGAACTTTTTGTTCGTTGAAATCTCTCCTTTCTGGTGGTATGAAAAAAATACACATTACTATGGTAAATGTTCTCAGAAAATGCAAATAAAAAACAGGTAGTAAGGCCCAGACCCTCCTACCCGCTTCCCCACTTCTCTATGAAATATCTTTTGATGGGCTGAAATTTTCCGTAGGTCACTCAGGTATAAGGTATAAGTTATCTTAAAATAGCAATAAATATGCTTCTACGCCTATAATTTAAAGTTCTACAACTTTCTCAAAATATTGTAGATGTTGAAAAGGGAAACATTTTCAATTGAATATTGATAGAAAGATTTTTCTGTGAATTGAAAAATCCACGATTGAAATGAAGTTATTTTTTGTGAACATCCTGTTTATATTTTCAACAAATCATTGTAGATGTCTTATTAAATATTAACTTTACGGTTCTTTGCATTTTCTGAGAACATTTACCATAGTAATGTATGTTTTTTTTTCATACCATCAGAAAGTAGAGATTTCAACGAAAAAAAGCCCACCGAGCTTTCAAAAAAGCTTGACGGGAGAATTTTTGATTGAAAATTGGGGTGTTTTTCGATATTAAGTCAAAATAAGGTAAAAAATAAATATTTTAAATCAAAAAAATTACAGTGTGTTTGGGACATAAAAAGGTAAGTTTTCACCAAATTTCGTGGAAAAAATTTTTTTTGGGAAAGTTAAAAATAAAAAACCAAAAACTTGGTTATTTGAATTTTTTACATAAATTTTGGGATTATGTGAAAAAAGTGTGAATACAAAAGTTGTAGATCTTCTTATAACCTACAACTTTTCCATAGGACTCGTAGTTTTGCCGGAAATCAAGATAAACCGTTTTTTACCCTTAAAAACTCATCCCCTTCCACTTCCCGACCTCAGATCGCCCGTAAATTATTTTTCCCTTCATTTTTGTTATATTCTCTTTCTTTTTTTTATCCTACTATTTTTTTTTTTTACTTTTTACCATTTTCAGCCCTAGTCTATTCGTTCTATGCGGTATCCCATATGTACATATACAGTGCTCCTCAAAAGTCCCCTCCATCCCTCTTATTTTTGGAACGATTATACATAAACAATGGCACTTGTGAACGGATATCACACTTGTTTCAGAAATGTAACAGCTGTGAAACATAACGATAAGCAAGAATTTGAAGATTTTTGCAAATTTCTTATCGAAATTAAGAATTAACTTTTTCATAGCCAGTATATAAATAATATATTGCATTATACAGTGCTAGTCAAAAGTCCCCTCCCCCCCTCGTATCTTTTGAACGGGTATACTTATAATAATGAAATTTGGAGGGTGGAAATAAACGGATGTAGGCTTCTCAACTGGTCATAACAGGTGACGCAATAGTCATAAATGACGTCACAAGGCCACTGTGGCCAATAATTTTAAATGGGACCCTATGGCAAGTGAAAGCTCGTTTGGAAGGTATTGAAAATACCTATTCAGTCATACCAATTTTGTTTGGGTTTCTGCTGATTTTGATTGATAAATTGAAGAAATACGAAAATTATAGTTTCGCATTTAATTAATAAAGATTTTGAAGTACGCCTCTGGTTAATTGTCAAAAAGGTTGACGTTTTTGAATTCTCTACTTGTCAAAAGTGTTTATACCTTGAAAATTTACCTAAGCTATTGTTTAACGAGACGTTTAAGTGTTTACATAGGCAAAATGGTACGTACTGTAGCCGACAAAGTAGCAGCTATCTTAATAATTGGAATGTAGAAACAATTTCCATGCAGCGGAACGACTGTTTAATGAGAGGTACCCTGATCGCCCTATATCGAGGGTTTATTTGAGGGAGCTTCTTCGGAAGTTTGAAGCATCAGGTAGTGTTCAAGATGCCAAACGATCTGGTCGACCAACAATTAGTGATGACAAAAAAATTGACATAATTGGAGAAATGGTAGTAAACCCTACTTTTCCACAGTCCAAGTTGCGTCTATCTGTGAAGTCAGTCAAAGGACAGTACATAGGTGTTGGCTAAAACAAATTTCATCCATACAAATTAAAAAATGGTGCACCAACTTTCAGATGATGACCCCTGACCGAAGACTAGAATTCTGTGAAACTATGTCCAATAAAATGAACCAACAACCAGGCTACATACAGACAATTTGTTTTAGTGACGAAAGTACTTTCTTTCGCAATGGAATGTTAACACCAAAATGTGAGGTTTTGGGAGTGACACAAATCCTCACATCTTTCGTGAAAAACATACTCAATTTCCAGAAAAGTAAATGTTTGGGCAGGTATTTTGGGAAACCACATAGTTGGGCCTCTTTTTCTCAATGCTAACTTAACCGGTGAATTGTATCTGGAGATGTTACAAAATGATATTGAGGCGTTAATTCTTGAAATTTAGAAGATAATCCAGATGAATTCGACAACTTGGAAATAACGTTTCAACAAGATGGTGCTCCTGCACACTATTACGGTGCAGTAAGACGTTACCTAGATGAAGAATATCGTGGTAGATGGATTGACGACGAGGTTCGATCGAATGGCCAGCTCGGTCACCGGACCTTACACCATTAGATTTTTTCTATGGGGGTACTTTGAAATCTAAGGTTTACGCTACAGCACCTGACAGTATTGCCATTCTGAAACAACGAATTGTTGAAGAATGTAGGGCAATTTCCGCTGACACACTGGGACGAGTACGACAAAAGTTTAGCAATAGGATGCATTACTGCCAGGAAGTAGATGGAGCACATTTTGAACACTTATTATAAGAACTGGTTCTTAAATCTTTATTAATTAAATGCGAAACTATAATTTTCGTATTTCTTCAATTTATCAATCAAAATCAGCCGAAACCCAAACAAAATTGGTATGACTGAATAGGTATTTTCAATACCTTTCAAACGAGCTGTCACTTGCCATAGGGTCCCATTTAAAATTATTGGTCACAGTGGCCTTGTGACGTCATTTATGACTATTGCGTCACCTGTTATGACCAGTTGAGAAGCCTACATCCGTTTATTTCCACTCTCCAAATTTCATTATTATAGGTATACCCGTTCAAAAGATACGAGGGGGGGGGGGACTTTTGACTAGCACTGTATAACATATGTACCTATGTGTCTATATATATATATATATATATATATATATATATATATATATATATATATTAGACACATTTTAAAGGTCACTAAAATACGCTATACAGAGTGGGCCAATGAAAACGAAACAGCGGCTCTGTAGGTCGGCAGAACCGAATTATATAAAAACGCTCGGACATGTCAACTACATTTTCGAGGGGGAAATCGTTCGCGATGAAATTCACCCGAAATACATTCCATCCCTCGGAGCTGTGACCACCACCCCTAAATTTTTAAGTGGCAACATATGGCAAGTGATACCTCATTTGAAAGATATTTTTGTTTCCAATATCAAACAACAAAAATAAATTAATTCTGTCGATTCGTTTCCGAGATATAGGAACTTGAAGTTGGGAAATCACTTTTTATTCACTCAATCAATAAAAACAATATCTGATAAAGCAACTGTCGCAATAATTATTATTGTCGAAGAACTAAAACCCGTTTCCATACAATAGTACAAGTTCTGTTCAAAACGAGACCTCATATTTCGTAGAATTTCCGGCGTTATTCGACGGCATTCTTCAATAATTCTCCTTCGTTAATCTTCCGGAGATTCTGGTTCGGTTGCGAATATTTTGTTTTTCAAGTGACCACACAGGAAAAAGTCGAGTGGGGTTAAATCTGGAGATCTGGCTGGCCACTCTATAGAGCCTGTGCATAATGTGGAGGTGCCTCGTCTTGTTGAAATATCAAGTGGTCTTCATGGTAACGATCATCATTTTCAATGTTGTCTACTAATTGAGGATAAACAAATTCATTCAATAATTCCAAATAAGTTTCTCCTGTCAGGTTACCGTCGAGAAATACTGGTCAATCAAACGGTCCCCAAAAATACCGGCCCAGACATTGAGTTTTTGGGGAGTTTGAGTATGGACTTCGTGGAAAACATGTGGATTTGCATCTGACCAATAACGACAATTATGACGATTCATAGTCAAATTCAAAAATAATGTAGACTCATCAGAAAAGCAGATGTTGAAAAAGAAATTCTCATCAGCATCTATTCTCGTAGTCATAATTTAACAAAATTCATGTCGCCTATCAAAATCATATTCATTCAATTCGTGTACCAAATGTATTTTGTAGGGGTGTAATTTCAAATAAGAACAAAATCAAAAAACATCATAAAATAATAAAACAATTCAATGAAGAAGAATTCAAACAAAATCAAAGAAGCAAACTGGTCTGACGTACTCACCAACGGAGATCTAGATACAGCAACATCCAAATTTATTGACATTATACAAGATCTCTCAAATCCGGAAAAAAGAATAAACAGCAAAAATAATAGAAAAAAAGAATGGATAACAAACTCGCTAGTCAAATCCATCAACCAAAAAAACAAACTATATACAAAAACCTAAAACAAGACCCAGACAATGAATTACTAAAACATGAATATAACAATTATAAGAATGCACTCAAAAAACAAATAGAAAATGCTAAAATTCATTACTATAAAACTAGACTGACAAAATGTGAAAATTCAAAGGACACATGGAAAACTATCAATGAACTCCTCAAACCTACTGAAAATGATAGCTCAATGTCCCAAATAAACGTGGAGGGCAACATTATTGAAAATCCTGAGAATATTGCGGAACATTTTGTTACTTTTTTCGTAAATATCGGAAAAGAATTGTCAAAAGACATCATATTAGATAAAAACTACCGAGAAAAGAAAATCTTAAACCAGAATACAATTTTTCTGTTTCCAGCTAAAGAAACAGAAGTCATAAATACAATACTGAGCCTGAAAAATAACAAATCTCCAGGCCCTGGTGGCATAAAAGCAGAATTAATGAAATCTATTATACCACAAATCAAAAAGCCTCTGATGCACATTATAAATGAATCACTAAGAATGAGTCAGTTTCCCACCATATTCAAAAATACAACAGTCATACCTATATTCAAGAATGGAGAAAATATGGAAAGAACAAATTACCGACCAATTGCATTGACATCTAGCTTCAGCAAAATTATAGAAAAAATTATAAAAAATAGGTTAACTAACTTTCTGAAAAAATATCAAATCATTTCAAACCACAGTTTGGATTCCAAGAAGGAAAATCGGCACAAGATGCCATTCTACACCTAACCAGTAAAATATACAAAGCAGTCGACAATAAAAAACCATGTATGGGAGTATTCCTGGACTTGACGAAGGCTTTTGATACCGTCAACCACCAGATACTAATAGAAACTCTCGAAAGCATAGGAGTGAGAGGTACTGCACAATCACTCTTCAAATCGTACCTAACAAACAGAACCCAACAAGTAAAAATACAAGACTCACACAGCAGCAAAAAAATTGTAGAATGTGGGGTCCCACAAGGAACAGTGTTGGGACCAGTGCTGTTCACGATATACCTGAACAACCTATTCATGGTGCAATCTGAAGGAAAAAATATCAGTTTTGCTGACGACACGGTCATCTTATACGGAGAAGAATCATGGGAGCAATTAAAAAACAAGGTAGAATTAGATCTCCCTCTCATCAAAAGACGGCTTGATAATAAATTATTATAAATTAATCTACAGGAAACGTTCTACGTGCCTTACTGCAGATATAGGTCACAACTTCCTAACTTCAATACAATTAGCATCTCAAGATAAATCACAAATAAACTGTTCGAACTCTATGAAATATTTAGGGATAAAAATAGACAGCCACCTGAAATGGGACCACCAAACCAACTTTCTCCTCAAGAAACTAAGATGCGTGGTGTATAAGATAAAACAACTCACAAAAATACTAGAAGAAAACCAATTGAGAACTTTATACTATACACTATTCGAACCCCATTTGAAATGTGGAATCATAGTATGGGGAGCTGGAATGAACGTACACCTAAGCAAAATTGAAAAAGTACAGAAACGAATAATAAAAATAATATATAAAAAAACGCCACGTTATCCTACTGAACTTCTACATCAAGAAACAAAAATAATGGACATAAAACAATTATATTTTATGAGCCTAGCAATACATCAGTTTGTAAATAAGCATGAATTAATTAGGAAAAACCACCAGAAAAATACCAGAGGTCAAAACCTGTATCAAATTCCGTTTGTTCACAAATCAATATGCCAGAGGACTTACATTTATCTAGGACCAAAGGTCTTCAATGTATTACCAGAGAATCTGAGAGAAGAGAAACAAATGAAAAAATTCAAAACACAAATAAAAAAATATATCATTGAAAATCCTAGGCAAAAAATTCATGAAGATCGATACATAAAAAAACAAAAAAAAAATATTCCCATATCTCATACAAAAAATTTATTTATACATTTATATATCTTTATACTATACATTTCAGGAGCATATTCTATAATTTACAATTATAACTCATACGTTATGAACAACACAATAATGATTACCTACATCTACATAAAGACTTTTTACATATATATTTTAATATTTTGATAACATGTTAACTTCTTACATTTTAACACCTTCACCTACATCTATTTTTCATATTCTATATTATTAGACCTTAAATAAGTAAGTGAACATAGCAGAGTGAATATAATTTATTAATAATTTCTTAAAAATCTGATGAAATATTATTATTATTATCAATGTCGTACTGAAATTCTTGAGTGCTTGTGCTAATTCCTTTTTGTTTTTTATGATTTTTTTATTTATTGTTATATTTGTAATAGCTATATATTATACATATTGAATGAATGTAAGTACATATATCCATGTTTGAATACAAACAAGCGGTGAAAACTGATTCGTGGTATATTCCTTATTCACAACCATGTTGTAAGAGATACTGTCCAACTATTATCCATCTTATTGTGAATAAAATTATTATTATTATTATTAATAATTTATGATGTTTCAGGATTCAGCGGATACTGGTTCTGCTAATATTGGTAACACTAGTCAATTTCCTTGTGTCAATGTGGGTCTGCATGTACTTGTCCTAAAAGTGCAACTTCAACAGCTTCATTTCTCAACGGAAATTCTTGTTCGGGGTCTCGTTTCTTGTTGGCTACTGATCCAGTTTGCACTAATTCTAGAACGTATTTTCTAGCAACAAGTTCATCTGGATGCATTTCATTGAACAAATTAGCGGTATGGTTACCGCACTCATCATTCTTAAAAAAAAAATTATTGCAACTCTTTCCGCGATCGTATACACCATTATTGCGGAAAAATATTCAGCAGCTTTAGTCAGTAATTCACTCTAATGTCGTTCAATCAAAGATCAGTTTGACACTGATAGACGTCCACAATTGCGATTCGGCGAGAAAAATTATCCCATACATGTTTTTGTTGTACTCGCATTTGAGTCGAATTCGAGAAAACGTCTTTTTATCGATTCTTAAAAACCTTAATTTTTTTTCGATCAAGCAAATGAGGATGAAATAAAAATTTGGAACGGAATTACATGTTATTTGTTGGTAAACAGTTAGATCATTTAATTCCTTGACAATGATGATTATCTTCAAACAGTTGCATTGTTAGATATTATTTTTATTGATTGAGTGAATAAAAAGTGATTTCCCAACTTCAAATTCCTATATCTCGAAAACGAATCGATAGAATTGATTAATTTTTATTGTTTGATATTAAGGAGGAAAATACCTTTCAAATGAGGTATCACTTGCCATATGTTGCCACTTAAAAATTTAGGGGTGGCGGTCACAGCTCCGAGGGATGGAATGTATTTCGGGTGAATTTCATCGCGAACGATGTCCCCCACGAAAATGTAGTTGACGTGTTCGAGCGTTTTCATATAATTCGGTTCTGCCGACCTACAGAGCCGCTGTTTCGTTTTCAATGGTCCACTCTATATATTACCCTTCCAAGTAATGTATATATATATATATATATATATATAGACACATTTTGAAGGTCACTAAAATACGCTACATACATACCTATGTATTGTAGGAATTCATTAACACAAAATACAAACTAGAAACATATAAAAAACATTAGTGGACATTTTTGACCTAGTCAAGGTTACAGCGTATAGTACAAGGCGAACCACCGCGCAAGATATTATGATGATTGGTATAACGGAATCACAAATAATTTGCACTATGGAATTCCGTGTTCGAACGTGAAAGTGAGAACATCGAAAAGGCGAGCAGATTTGACAGTCAAGTTGATGGAGCGTTAGTGAGTTGATGATCGTTAGTGAGAACTAGTGAAGATCTTAAAAAAGAAAACAGGTGTGTGCATACTAACAAAATTAGCTATTGTGAAATACCTACCCCATTCCTATATCCATTGAAAGGTACAATACACAATAACAGATAAATAAATAAAAATCATTGGATCTTAATTCAAATCAGCTTTGAATCTTCTATTTCCTATAAATACTTTATCGCCGGTGGACGCTTGTATTTGTATTGTGTTTATCATAATTTTTTATTCAGTTTCAGTTTGATATTAAATATGACATAAGAAAATTTTAAAAAAAATCAGAAATAACTCATTTGAAAGAGAGAACACATTTTTTGTGCATGTAATATTATGTTCTTACCTTACATGAGCGGACGTTGGACTGATTTAATGAAAAATATGTTTTTTTTATCATTTCAGAAGAATTTCATGCCATGGAGATGTTGCCACCTCTGTTCGAACTGGACGACTACAAAAGTTGCCTCCAAAATGGAAATATATATTGTAAAATGATGACTGAACTTCAGAGTACTGCAAATGATAGCGAAGTGTGGAGATATATTGAAGTAAGTTCTTAATTTCAAATGTTCGATGCTGGACAACAAATCCTGTTGCCAGCAAAAAGTATGAGTTGCGTCGCAGTACTTTGAAAAGTTGAACTTATTATCGATATTGCAGCCAATATATTGCTCGCATAACACCCAAAGAATTCAACTAGTAGGGATAAGGATGTATTAACAAATGGAAAGTGAATATCGCACCTGAATAGCTACCCTTTTTCCGAAATTATCTTGAATTGTGTTGGTTTTCTTGATGTTCAAGCCATCAATGTATATTTT
The DNA here is from genome assembly GCA_018342105.1 of Gonioctena quinquepunctata. Taxonomy (NCBI): domain Eukaryota; kingdom Metazoa; phylum Arthropoda; class Insecta; order Coleoptera; family Chrysomelidae; genus Gonioctena; species Gonioctena quinquepunctata. Next base: position 998 of record JAFIRS010002057.1, on the reverse strand, counting down.
CTGTTTAACTCATTCAGAACTTTTTCAGTTGATATGCTGAGGAAAAACGGGCGAAACTGACCTATATACAGATGTGGATCAGAAAGATTTGAATAGGCTGCGATTACAGATGGTATTTCATCAAACGTGTTGACTCCTACATACTGGACAGTACAATGCCCTTTTTTGTAATAGACAAAAAAACGCTGGTGTGTTGGGTTTATGCAAGCATATTAATTAGGGTGTCCGTTATTTATCAAGTTAATTTTTTTATGCAAATACAAGTTATTGATAAGAGTAAAAGTGATTTCCAACATAGGTCTCAATCTGCCTACTCCTAGGTTGTAGTCACTAAGGTAGGAATGTGATTTCCCCTGAGGTCTCAATCTGCCTACTCCGCAGGTTACGCCTCTTGCTCTCTCTAAGGTCTCGATCTGTCTTCTTGTCTTTATATATTTACTTTTTTTCATGAAAATGTCTCCAAAATGGAAGCCGAAACGTCGAAATTACCAGATTTCTAGACGCGGTTCAACCCAAACATTCAATATTCATAATATATATATATATATATATATATATATATATAATAGGACTTTTGGGATTGATTGGAACTTTTTGAACCATAAGAGTTGAAGGCGGTCAAGGGGAAAAGTTGCATTCTGAAAGATTGTCCAAATTCGAACAAACGAGATATCAGGCCGGTTATTGGATATCAAAAAAGAATTCGTCATTTTGATTTTTTTTTTTTCCCACTTTTTTTCGAATATATCTGGACGGAGTTTTTATTTAAGGAATTATCCTCAACTTGACGTAAAGATTTTGTATCCATGTTGTTTTGTCCCTTTCAACCTAATTTTTTCAATAGGACCCGATATTTTAACTTTCGGAATAACTTTAACGCTGAATTAACATATTTTACAATGTCATTCGTTGATTTTGGTGATTTTTCCCTTTAAATTTTTTGGCGGACTTATTAATTATTTAGTTTAATAAAACATGCAATAATTTTGATAAGAAAA